>JACXGK010001275.1:6839-55869 GCA_016801125.1 Novumbra hubbsi | reverse complement strand
CCCTTCTGCCTTTTCATCAACCTCAAACCATTCTTCAAACACCCCAATCTGCTTCGTCTAAATTTACGCCTCTTCCAAAATCGTACGTCATGAGTCTCTTTATTATCTGCCGGTGCACCCTTCTCCATTTCTAGGTTAAAGATAGACACAGAATCTAAAATTGCCCTATAAGGCTCCATTTGTTGTGAATCACTGTTTTCTGCTTTACTAATCAAATCCACTCCTCCAACAGGTCTGTCCAACTCCCACACTTTGCCCCTCTTTCTCTTAAAACGGATTTTGAAGTTGAGGCCCTGCCCTTCTCCAATTTCCTCTTTACATGTTTGCAATGTCAGTGAATTCATCAACTCAGAATTGAATAACTCAGAATTTAATTCAGAATTATTTCCCCCCTCATTTAGATGTTCTTTTTCAGAAACTGGTGGGCTTTCAACATGCCCTGGATTGTATTTGTCCTCTTCAGATACATTTTCCAGGGGAAAAGGGGAAACTTGGTTTCCCCTTTTATACTTTCCTGCATTATTCAGTGATTGGTCTTTGACTGAAGTAACTGTTGGATGCAGTATTCTGGCCGTTGCATTCTGTTTTGTGGTCTTCTTGAAGGCCTGTGTCCGAGATCTAACTCCAAGCTCTGAAACAGTCAATTTAGGCTCACTATTAGACCGCAGTCCAGCTCTACCTCTGTCCTCCTTTAGGACGTTGGTAGCTTTGGTTTCTTTTCCTAAACAGAGCGTAAGGTCCCGCCTCAGCTCTGTGGAGGGTTTGATGTCCTTGCAGGATGGCTCCAACACAGGAGAGCTGATGCTCTGCTCAGAGTCGATCTCAACAGAATTCCGGAACATGCGTTTCTTCAAAGGAATGTTTGCCTGGGTATGTGTCTGAATATATTCTGAACAAGGAGGAGACTGGGGAAGCCTATATTCTGCTGGAACTAAATCATTACTTTTACTCTGTGGCGAGTGAACATTTAAATCTTCACCATGATCGTGAAGTTTCATCTTTTTGGGTCTCCCCCTCCCCTTTCTGAGATTTATCCCAAATTGTGTGGTCACTTGAGACAAACTATTTATCTGTGCTTCTGAAATGTGCTGTCTAACCCCTTTCTCTCCATCCTTATTTGCCTCTCTGACATTTTCCATTTGCTTATGCTTTGCGGAAAGCTCATTTTTTTCTGTGTTCCCTCTCTCTGAGCTGCAAGCCTTCTGATTCCTTTCTTTAATTAAAATATCACAAAGTAGAACCCTGACCTGTTTAATGACAATACCCTCCTTCACCCTAGTTATGGGCATGCTATCCTTCTTCATTACCATTTCAGACATTCGGTCATTCTTACCTTGATCATTTCCAATAATGCGGTCACAACTTTTGCCATTTCGTCCTCCTCCTGAGGCTTTTCCATTACTCAGTTTTTCTACCTGGTTTTGCCCTCTAAGCACCCTCTTGTCACAGCCAACGGTAGATTGTACACGTTTACACCCAATGTCAGTGTCATTCACACTCTCCCTATGCCCTTTTCCAGCAACACTACCCTGTTCCAGCTCACAAGCAGCTTGTATTTCAATGCCCTTATCACCTCCCTCCTGTTCATCATGTAATAAAGCACCCTTCACCACAGTCGTCTGCTCCCTCCCTACGTCTACTTTGTTTATCTTAGCTTTGAAAGACAATTCCCTCACCCCTTTCTTACCTTCAGCTTCTGACAACTTGCCTCTTCCTTTCCTTGTGTTTTGCTGGGACCTGGATACTCTGCTTTCTGTCTCTCCTCCATGGGTAGCTGATCTACCCATCTGTTCTGCTTGAACTGGTACGCTGCTCTGTATGCTCACAATGTCTTTTTCCTCCACACCTGGACAGGCCCTTTCTTCTACACTTCCTGGCATTGACACTCTTATCAAGCTAACTGTGACTTGCTTAAGTCCTGACAGTACTGGAAGTGAGGGGGGGGAGAGAGAAATGGTGGAAAGGTCTGTAGTATCAAGGGCAGTTCTAATTGGTTTTTGAAGATTCACTGGTTTTTTGTCTTTATCCAAAGCAATTCGGCAAAGTCCTACTTTTTTACCAGTGGGTTGGCTCTCCACAAATGTTCCATCACTCACCACTTCGCAAACAGTTTTTACTGCCACAGCCATTGTTTTTTTATCTGCCCCCTGAGCCTGGCAGCCTTTGAGCCAGCTTCCTCCAGTATATGTTCTGTTGCTGATGTATGACACATCATTATTGAGGCTAGGGTTATCTTCGATAGTTATGCAATTGATTCCAGAAATATCTTTCATGTCATTCTGTGGAGCGTCTTTTACACAAGCGCTATCCGTGTGTTTCTGAAGGCTTTCACTGCTGCCGGTTCCACAAATGGATTTGGAGAAGTCAGTCTGCATGCCAATGATTTCGTTGTTCTTATTGGCTCTGGAAATGGACTGAGGTGTGTTTCTGATCATACTTCTCGTTCTGGAAGAGATCCTTGTCTGGACAGATGCTTTATCCACTACTCTTACAGGTTTGCCACCCAGGATCTGCCCACAAACAGCTGGTTCTGCAGTCTCTTGAGAAGACAAGGAAGAGTGAAGAGTAAAAGGCTTCAGATTCAACTCAAAAGTGCTGCTGCTCTTCTCTTTTCCATCATTCTCTTTGTTTGTACAGTGAAAATCAGACTGTTCCTGTTTCCACACGTTCGTTTGCACATTTTCAAGCTGGTGCAACAAGGCCCTCTCTTTGCTGGTGGGGTCCTTGCAGCTCAACAGGAAGTTGACCGTGTGGCGACGCACTCGAACGATCAGATCCCTTAACACCACCTCTGATAGGGATGGCATTATGAGCCGCTGCTGCTTCATTAGCGATCTCCTCTTTTTCCCGTCTTGTTTCCACCTTTTGGTCTTCCTGCTCATCATCAAGGCATTTCTTTTCATCCGCTGAGTAAAGGAATTCCTTGAAGGGATAGCTAAAGCGGAAAGAAAAAGAACTATGAATTACCAAACAAAATGTGCAAATAAATGCATATTGCGCTTGTTAACATTACTTTCTTGTTTCATGCTTTTGCTAACTGCTTAACACTGTAAAACACTTGGGCAAAAGACTATAAGTAGTACCTCTTGTATAGTCAGTTTTCTCAATATAAAGTACTGCTAAAAGAGAAAAACACAAAACTTGCCTGAATTTGTAAATAGAAACGTAGGTCGAAACGTAGGAGGGAGGTGTGCTTTTCCTCTGTTAAGTCGAAGGTCTGTGTCTCTGAGGCGGTACTTCTGGCCAACCAAGTCATTTGAACCATCACCCCCAAGCTGCCTATCTCTGTGTCGGAAGTGACCTTCTCCCTTCCTAAAAACAGAAATACATTTTAAAATACAGGCAGTATACTGGTACAGTTCTTTGTCCATATCACTTGGACTGATCATTGAGACGAGGAGCAGAAACCTCTGAATCCTCTCACCTCTCACATGTGCAACATTCACACATTTCATTGTCTTCTCCGAAAAAGCTGTCGCCATAGTAACACGTGATCTCCTCCCCAGGTGCGATGGGCCTCACCACTTTTACACAGGCCCCATTCTTATCGCCGGGAACAAACTGGGGGAGGTGAGAAGAAATACTGTGACATTGCTAGCTCTGGGAAAGTAACATTTCTAACAAGCGCACAAAAAAATTCAACACTTAAACCACACCAATGAAGAGGCCAATAACACAAAATACGTAAATGATAACACTATATTGATCAGAAAAAAAGACTACACAGATTAAGGCATAGGGACAAATACAACATTACTAAAAATGTAGATGACTAAAGATTACCTTACAGTTTGGTCTGCAGTCTTCATTCCAGAAAAAGAAAGATATATATATGGTTAGAATATTAATAACAGTTTTAAAACACTGAACCATGTGCCATGTCTGTATAGTATTGACCAGTAGGAAACTGTGAAAGCTCTGCCCCAGGTAAGAGCAATAGACAACAGCATCAGAAGTGCATTGGCTCCATCTTGACCAAGTGAGAAAATTGTAAAAATACCCCGTCAAGACAAAGCACAGATTTAACATCACTGTTGCTGATAAAGTCAACAATCATTTAGAAAATATTAATAAACACTGTGATAAGATATGCTTAGCTACACTAAATACACATATATATACACAAAGAACTGTTCAAAAAGAACTTATCTTACATGCAGCCATCACTCATCTCTGAAGAAAAGATCTAATAACATGATACCTCACCTCTCCCGCTCTATGGGGAGTACACGTCTGTAGCTAAATCCCAGAAGCAGATGGCCTGTCTGTCCTGAGTGTGCGCACAGCGGGTCTGTGTCAGTGCGTGTACAGTGCATGTAGAGTGTGACAGACAGTGGTCGGGGCTGAAAGACTCCCACCGTGGTTGATGAAAGCCGCAGGTCCAAGCCAGAGTTGTGCACAGCGCTTACGGGTGGAGTACATCACACTGAAGTCGTTCACACCAGCTCTCAGAACCGCACTGTCTGCTGGACTTAGCTCAGCTATACACCCCAGCAGAACCTCCACCCGTTCACCAACAAACCTGCAGTATTCAGCGGTGCAGGTAGACATGCAGTCAGAAATGCTAAACCACAGACAATAGTATTAGAATCTGCAGAATTCATGCAAAGCACTGGGATTATTATAAATGAGTCATTGCAAAGTCGCACTGCAACATTAACATACATAAATGTAAAAAATAATAAATAAATTAATACAAAAAGATTGTATCAACAGGCGGGACAGGCCAAGACGTCAAGCTATGTCTTTATTGCTGCAACTTCTTACTGATAATAGCAGATTTTCGTAATTTCTATTCATTCATCAATTAAGACAAAATTTGTAAGAATTCAATTGATCTAGATTCCGTGTTTTAGTAGATGGAAATACCTAATTCAATTTGCATAATGCAGGGCTACAGACTAAGATGTCCTTCTGACTCTTTCAGTTGGTATCAAGAGGACATGATTTATTCCCTCCCCGAAAGATATATGATACATTAGAGTATGGCACATCCCTTCTGACCTACAGTTCATTCAGTCATCTCAACAGGGTTAAAGTTTAGAGTGCTGTCCACTACATCTATGATTGGGCTACATGCATTGAGATGTAGCTCTCCAAGTATGTGTTAGGAACGTAATCATGACTAGATCTAATAGAGCAGATGTTGTTTTTTTTATTTTATTTATCTACTAAAAAAAACATATATTTTAGTAAACGCCGGCTGGCTTGCTACATTTCAGAGTGGCCAATATGGACTAGTGACGGAACGCACAACTCTTTGTATTGACTCAGATCTTTTAGACCTGTGTCAATATTAATGCATATTGTCCAATATGATACGATTGAGAGATTAAAAAGGGGAGAGTGTGGCACACACGCAACTCGCCAAACAGAAATAATCCGGAATAAAATGACTCACAATACCTTTTGACCACATCATTAAACGTATGTTATAAACTAATTATTATTATAATAATCTAAAAGTATTGGTTTTTAAAGACTGTGCTGAAGTGACCCTGGAATGTGATAAAGTCCACTGATACCATCCAATAAATAGGTGGTTTAGATCAGGCATGCTTCCCACCTCTATATTACAGTTTAATTCACCCATATCTTATTTATTGAAATACTGTCTGGGCAAACCAACAGATCCTACCTACACAAATGACACATAACCTAAAAGAAATTGGCAAGACTGGAAACCGAATTACATGGCTCCATCTGTCAGTGTTCATGAAACTAACTATCATGAACATCTACAAATAAACATGCTCCAAATTATTTTCCATTCTGTTTAAGGAAGCCTTTTTGTCCAGGAACGCCTCTTAGGTGTCCAACCTCACCTTGTTTTTAACTGCACTGTTTTGTCTTTTACTTCTCTTTATACAAAAGAGAAGTACATACAAAAAAATATATAAATGACATCACTATTAAACACATACGCTAAAAGAAACGTGGTTCTTACCAGTGCTTGGTAGAGGTTATCTTTGCGCCGTTAGTTTCTGAAGAGTATCGGTCGCACGATTCAATCTGTACACCGCTATCCAACAGGAAGGCACAGAGGTAGCGATACACCTGAAGAAATAAAGTCTGTCAAACTCCATGCATGATTCAATCTGGACACCGCTATTCAACAGGAAGGCACAGAGGTAGCGATACACCTGAAGAAATAAAGTCTGTCAAACTCCAAGCATGATTCAATCTGGACACCGCTATCCAACAGGAAGGCACAGAGGTAGCGATACACCTGAAGAAATAAAGTCTGTCAAACTCCATGCGTGTTCAAGCACACAATCAAGATACAATGTGTCTGGTCCCGCACAATAAACAGTAGTATAAAAGCAAACTATATAAGCAACATAAATACCGGCAAATAATGCATAACACATGCAGGCAGCCTAAACATCAATTTAATGTTTTAGTTTATCTCATCTGCGTTGTAAAGGTTGGCTAGGGTGGCAGGCTGGGTCGAGCAAAACAATCTACCTCGCTGTCAACCTTTAGTCAACAATGACTAGGGCGTGAATTAGTGAGATGTGGGGCTTTGGGGGGGAATCTATAATGTGCTGTATACCAACGTGAGTGTTACTTACACGATGACTACGAACCATGAAAATGCAGACATGCAATCAAACTCTGGCTAAGATATGGCAGCAGAACTAGCAATTACAAAACACACACACTTTGGTCAGTACACAAATACGGGAGGGAAAGATAAGAATTTGGCCGGCTGTGTGAAGGCACCATACAAGGAAGAAACAGACAACATTGATCATATCATGTGTGTGATGAGAGTGTGAAAGAGGGGGGGGGGGGGGGGGGGGGGGGGGGGGGGGGGGGGGGGGGGGGGGGGGGGGGGGGGGGGGGTCTAGCAGGCAACATGCAACAGCGGTAAAGGGAGAGAGAGGACAGGCAAGTAGACAAACATGCGCAGAACGAGGCCTGCAGATGGGCAGGGAGCGTCCGGATCCTTAGTGACGGAATTTAAGTGAACTTTCATAGGGTTCTTTAGTATTACAAACATTACAACGGCGTCCATTCATTTTAGTCCGCCATTGGACATAAGATCCTGCTAAAAACACGACTTCCGTTTCCAAGTTGCGGAGGTGCAGCGGGCTGGCTTTGGTAATCAGTGTCAAAACCTGTTGTTTACAGGTCAGATGCTGTAACCACAAGGCTACGGGCATCCGCTTGTACACTGGTTCTCAAACAGTCGCATGTGTACTGCTGGTACGCAGTGTTCCCTTTAGTGACAATATATATTATGTGAAATATTCTCCGAGGAGGTACATGGTTTAAACATCTTGAGAACCACTGCCCTAGCCCATTGGACCAACACACCATTACCAGTGTGATCTTGCAGAGACATTGATTCAGAGTTAATAAAACTTTAATAAACATGCCGAGGTTGTTCCCTATAAATAGATGTGGTGCACAAAGTCAATGCAGCGTATCCATTCACACAAGATTCAAGAAACTCTAGATTTCCTTCAGCAGACTAAAGAACCACGAAATGTCAGATCCACAGCCACAGCCATCATGACAACCCAGAGAGGGAAGAGGTCACCTTAACTACGCAAACAAATCTACCCATTACAGGCAAATAAACAAATGCATAGTACTAAAGCACACAGATGTGATCTTGAAAATACACTTACATGCTGTTTCAGTAGCTCCAGGCGGTGGGTGCCCAGCCCAGTGAAGTAGTCACTGGCCCAATCTCCCACTGTGAGGGCTTCGAAAGTGGCCTGCAAGTCATGTGTGCGTTGGAAGCGTAGCAGAGTCTCCTTGAGGTATCCCCAACGACGGACCTCAGGGGGCGGACTGCAGAATGACAAGAGTTTGTAAAAAAATAAAAAAATAAAAAAAACAGTATTTGTGGAGTAACACAAGAAACTATATCTGAATACCAAGTGTCCCTTACACTGGTGGATGGGAGTCTGATTACTAAAGGCAGAGTAGCCATGAAAACAAGCACAACAAAAATGTAATGCTGACAGAAGTTGGTCTTTTCGACCAACAACGTAACACACGCTAGGTGAAGGGTGTGAGGTTTAAAAAGCTCACCTGACGTTCATTTTATGTGTGCTGAACCCCAGCAAGGGGTCCAGCACCAAGCTGGTGGCCAGGTCATCCGTCTCGCACAGCTCCGTTACACTCATTTTAGTGCATCCGTCCATTGTCTCCCACCATCGGCATGCTGAAGACAGGGGTCAGGGTCAAAGGACAGGGAGATCTGACCACAACCACCAGCATCCACACTTGAGTCAAATTGTCCTCGTAGTCTTACTCACATACAAAAGACAGTCTTCATGTATGTGCAACTACCTGCCAGTTAGGCCTCTCATTGTGTCTAAATCAAACACTGAAGTAATTTAGATCAGAAATACAGCTAGTACATCTGATATTCCAGCCAGCGACTAGCCAGCTACCTTACTAGTTACCGTCTCGACTCCTACATAAGCGAACATTAGCAAGATAGCCAACTAGCTAGCCAGATTGTTAAGACAGAGCCTGATAGTCTGCAAAGCTATCTTTCATAACATTAACGTTACCTGGGAGTCTTTGGTAACGAAAGTTGTTATATAACGTTAGATGATATCCGTTGTAGCTAGCAATCAGCGCTAGCTCGCTATAATGTCAGATGATGTCCAGTCAGCTAGCTAGTAACGTTAGCTGGTCCGCCAAAACACAGCAGGACAATGTATTTGTGTTGCCTCGTTGCTTCAACGCCACTAATGTAGATGTTATCGGATAAACTAGCCAGTTAGTTTCCACATCAACAGGACCAACCTGAAGGAATAAATTGATTGTTATGTTTCTTCGCTATTTTCGTATCAGAAGTTGGGCGAGCTATACTGCTGCAGTGAAACCAAACGTGAGCTGTATCCGTTGTTGTTCATTGGCTAGTGCCAAGGTCAATTTTTCACAAGCTACCGAAAGCCTCAGTGCGTATTGGTCAATAGTGCTAGGATGTATTTTCTTTGCAGTGCTGTGGTTGGTTGTAGCCAATAACGTGTTGTTGGAGCTGGTCTTAAATCGTCGTAGATTCGGCTCCTGTTACTGGAATGGAAAACACCGGCGATGGGTTTATAATTGTACAATTACAACATTACTCATATGTAGCTGAAGGAATTGTAAAGTAAACGTCTAAAATTGGGAGGTGTTAACGGAACATCATTGACGGGATTTATAAGGCCCCTCATTCTTACCTCTCTCCTGCTACATTGGTGAAAACCGTGCCTTGGATATTTTCCGTGGTGCAGGATAGTTAATGCATATAGAATCGGAGTTCTCTAAATCTGCTCTGTGGCCAATGCTTTTGCCGTTAAAATAATCCATCTTTTTCATAACTCTCCAGTTATACATTAGGCCCACTTGGCCAGTTGTACAGTTAACCCCACCTATGTGCCCTATCGAAACCATTTCGAACATCTGTCACTGTCATTATAGCGTCCGTTCAGCACGAGCCGCGCCACTGATGCGAAGTAAAATTGGTTGATCCTTGAACGTCGAATTGGAATGGTGATCACATTATTGACAACAGACCACGAGGAGAGATAGGATTTCTAGTAATGTAAGGTGACCAGATTGTTATATCTGTCACATTTTATTTTAACCCTGTTTCCAAAAAGTTGGAAAGCTGCGTTAAATACACAGAATACATGATATTGAAAATAATCCAAAGACCACAAAATCAAATGTTGAAACGGAGACATTTTGTTGTTTTCGGCAAGATACATGCCCATTTTGGATTTGATGCCAGCAACACGTTTAAAAAGATTTGTGACAGAGGCTTGTCAGAGGTGATGCAACGCTGTGTTGCATCACCTCTTCTTTTAACAATACTCAGTCCGGGTTTGGTAACTGAGGAGACCAATTGCTGTAATTTAGAAAATAAAATGTATGGCCATTCTTGCTTAGGATGTTAGCTGCTCAACAGTTCGGGGTCTCCTTTGTCATATTTTCCGTTTCATAACGTGACAAATCTTTTCAATGAGTGAAAGATCTTAGACTGCAGTTATGTCAGTTTAGTACCCAGACTTTTATTTTATTTTTTTATACTATGCAGCCACGCTGTTGTGGTTTTGCATTGTCTTGATGAAATAAGCAAGGCCTTTCCTGAAAAAGATATTGTCTGAATGGCAGCATACAAGGCACAGCACCTGTATGTATCACTCAGCTGTCACAGCTGGGCATGTCCCCCATGCCATGTGCACCGCCGTACTACCACGCATGCTGGATTTTGAACCGTGTGCAGAACATCACTGGCAGTGGCAGCCCTTAATACTAATATAATTAAGAATAATGAATGAAACACTCGTATGTGAACGATGCAGAAAAAAAAAGGAAAATCTCTTTCAAAGAGTGAACCACTCGCCATCTTTACTTCTGAATCATCCTCTATGGGATGCTTTTGTACACCCAATCACGTTACTGACCTGTTGCCCATTAATATAATTCGTTGTTAGAGTTTTTTTGCATTACTCAACTTTCCCAGTCTTTTGTTGGCGCCGTCTCAGCATTTTTTAAATGTGTTGCTGGCATCAAATTCAAATTGGGCATTTATTTTGCAAGGAACAATAACTTTTTTCAGTTTTAACATTTGATGTTTTCTTTGTATTATGTTCTATTGAATATAGTCTTTAAATTATTAGCTTATCTATGCGTTTTGTTTACATTCTTTACATTTTAGAAAGCATCCCAACTTTTGGAAACAGGGTTGTTTAAAACGTTTGTCATTAATAAAATCAACAAAAAACATTCATCTTTACATCCAATCTCAATCAGGTAAGTTAAAACACACAACTAACTTTGATCACAAGAACTGCAATACTTTGTAAAAAATAAAGAGATAAAATGCACTTTATGTCATACCAATAATGGTGAACGTTTGGGATGTCCGGCACTGCCCACTGGGCGAGTAGAATTAAATTGTACTGTCATTAAGAATGATACATATCCTTTATTCCAGGAAGAATAAAAGTACATACACATTTGTCCTCTGTTCCTTCCTGTATTTCTCTGCTCTTTCTACTTCTTGGACGATCATCTCCCTCTCCATACTCTTCCCTCCTACCCGCCCCATTTGTCTCGTTCCTCTTCATCTGTACTTTTCTGCCTTCCTTCCCAACGTACACTCTTCTCATGTCTTTGTCTCTGTAATGACATGAAAACTCAAAAGGTAGATGTGTTGTGATGTAAGACACTTTTATAAACATAAACCACTTAAAAAAATGAACATAATATTGTTGCTTCTCAATACAATACACCATTGGTTTTCTGTCACTCAAGACGACTAAACAGCCAGTCAAAAACATTTAACAGTTCTCCAATTTCACAAAAACATTTAGTAATTCAACGTCTTCCCCCTTCGTTCACATGTATTCATGACTGACAGTCCCATGTTAAGCTTGTCAGCTGTTTTACTGACACTTTTACTAGAGGGTAAAAGTTTTTAAACAAATTAAGTGAAACACAAATTACAGTAGACTTTGTTTCATTGCATGTTCTTTAGTCATTCGTCGACTTAAATCATTTCGCCCATCTTCCGCTGCAGTTGTTGCCTATAGCAATCGCTCGAAGAACTACACAAGTGATGAAACGGCGTTTTTGGTAAACGTTGGGAACCGAATCACATTGGTGAGAACTTTTATTTTTAATCTCAAACAATTATCTGCAGAAAAGTTGAAAACGTATTCACTAGAGATCCTACATCCGCGTTGCATAACCACTACAACGTGGGTAGTTAACAAGGGGTTGTCAACAACTACGATTTAATTAGGCCAGGGATAATCTATTTTAACGAGTATTTCACGCTCAAGAATAATTCTAGGCAATAGTTTCAGCTACATTGGAAATCACACGTTTGCCTTTGTATGTTCTGGAACCCATTAGAAAAAAATAAATGATGTCCTCCATAGAGTAACCAAAAGTTTAAAAACATTTACTATCCTTCTACACAACCAGATTGTTTATCCGAAAGGTCAATGGTTCTAGTTGTTCACTGTCCGTTGTCCTTAGGTTTCTTGAAAGTTGATTAAAATCCAATGTATTATCAGAGAGTTATGACTAAAGTTCACTTTGAGCCTACTCAAAATAAGAGAAACTCACTATGTAGATGGAAACAGCCAAGCTTCAATTTATTAGTACATACAAGGCCAATTGTGCTGGAGAACACAATGCATCATCTCACTGACAGCAGCTTGTATCGCACAGCTTTCCATCTTTGCACACGCAACCAGAAGCACATTTGCGACAGCCGGATGGGCAGCAGGAACAACAACCTAAAAGGAATGAAAAGTGTTTTACGGGCGATTTATCGCTGGAACATTACACCGTTTTACCCGACCAATTCCAAAATGGTTGAATGTAAAAATGTAAACGAAATCCTCAAGTTAATCATTTTCCCCATTCTTGTTTTCCGTCAAAAATAGCGACAGGGTAAATACATTTTAAACCAAGACACATACTTTTCGTGGTGCATCCGCAGTTTGCACACTTGCAAGGTCCATTGCAACTGCAGCTACCAGCTATAAAAAGAACACTTCAATTAATATCGATAGGATCCCACGCCATGAAAATGCTTGTAAATTCCATTTGTACCAAGTCTGAACTGACATATCAATTCAACATTTCACTAAGTAAACTTACTTTTCGAACAATCACAAGGATCCATTTGAAATTAACTTTTCCTCGTAAAATTAAACAAGGTTCTGACAATCGCAACAACGAAGTTGTGTTGTGTTGAGAAAAACATTAAGTGCACCTGCTTTATATCACCCCCATGAGCGTGACGTGTGCAAAACCTGTATCATGAATAGAACTATCCTTCCCTGAAGGAGAAAACAATGTGCCGTTACCACCCCATTACGCATGCGCAATAGTGATAAATACAAAAGGGTCCAGAGAAAAGCAGGCAGGCCTGGCAGGTCATCTATCCCCCAACCCGAAAGCACCAAAGGTGCCTGGCCAGGATCGGAGACATAAAGGTGGTAGAACCAGACAAAGATGTGTGACTATGGCCACAGGGCCCCTACACAGACAAACAAACATAGAGCCCCAAGGGGGCCGCTATCCCCTTGGTGGAGTGCACCCTCTGTATCATGAGCCATAGAAACTTGGAAAGCGTACCTCCAAACACAGAAGAAATATTCCGCTTTGAACAGCAAGCCCCGTCAGCCAATGAGGTCCGCTGATCAGCCGGACAGACTCCAGAAACCACAGGTCCTTGGGCCAGGGGGCCGCCACAACAGGAGGGACAGACCACAATAAACACACTGCAGGCAGCTTGAACTTGAAGTGTCGCTAACAAGTCCAGAACGTGACTTTCAAAAAAGCATCTGTATCAACTGAAAAGGGCACCCGTCTCAGGCACAACACGTACCACCAGCCTCAGCAATAGCAGAGCAAATAAAAACCCCAGTGTGGAAACGGCAGAACTCGGGACAGGCAATGTCACCAACCCCTCAAACTGAAGCCAGTGAACTAAAAGCAGTAAACCAACAGACCGATTGCAAGGAAGCCTCTGGAGCCAGCCATAGAAAAGGGCATCCTGGAGAGACAAAGCCTGAACCAGTGATGAGTGGGAGCCTAGCCAAATCTCCACCCTGTTGCTAGAAAAAACAACTACCGACAGGAGAGGCTGGCCATAGGAATCGCTTGAACGTAAACGGCCTAGAAGCACGTTCCAAGACGAGCGCGCAAAAAACGCATTCCGTGGGGTACATTCAACTCGAGGCAGAACCCAAGTGAGCGAGAACGAGGCAGAGAACGCACCACTGTGGAGCAGAGAAAAGGTGTAGAGCCTTGTCTCTGCATAGCAACTGACCAGGGTAGTAGTGGGTAGCAGGGCACATAGAGATATACTATTTGTTTTTCTATTCACGGTAGAAATGCTAGGTGATGCATCAGTGTGCAGATGTTCTCTGGCATGGCAGGTGGCGCTTCAGGCTGCGGGACCTAATTGTGCATGATTTTATTTGTTGTGCAAAGTAGTTTCCTCCCTTAGTTATGGCACTGAAGTGACTGTCCTACAGAGGACAAAAAGATGCGTATTCAAGCTCTGCCAATTTCTTCCAGAATCTTTTTTTATTCGTATTCTTCTATGAATACATGAAATGCATCGCCTTTGGTTATGTACACTAGATGGCAGTGCCGTTTTCACTTTTTGCAAAATTTAGTTTGCAGAATTGCTTGCGGAACATTATAATCAGAAATATATAGAAAAGCTTTACTAACATTATCACACCAACCAATAAATGATTTTTAGCAATTCATCGTGACAACATATTTAACAGTTGCTGATGCTATTTATCTTTTTTCCACAAATCAACAGTTCCTTCAGAACGTATTCAGACCCCTTCACCTTTTCCACACATTTTGTGTTATAAGTTGAATTTATAATTATACTGGCTTCATTACTGTGTCTTGGAAGAAGTTTGGAACCCCAAATACTCTTCCTGGTGCTACAGTGGCGGTTTACATTTGACACATTTATTTAGTGGCAACATCAAAATAAATTGTGAATAATATCTGCAAATTGTTTATAAAATATTTACAAATAAATATCAGGAAACAATTGAGTGCATAGGTATCCCACATGTGAATGAGCTGTGGTGCCACCAAATAGTGCCACCAAATGTCTATTTAAACCAGAATAAAGCCATGAAACATAGGGGTGGCAGCATCATTCCACCGTGTTGCTTCCCAGCGGCATAGACCAGATGACTGGTCAGGATTGAAGGAAGGATGTACAAGCAAAATACAGAGAGGTTCTTGAAGAAAACTTGACCCATAGTTCACAGGACAGATTGAGATGAAGATCTTTCTGCATTACAACAAACCCCAAGCACATAGCCAAGACAACTACTAAGAGATAAGTGGTATAAATACTTTTCTGAAGACAACATATATGATTTGTTTAAGACATTCATAGAAGACACGAGCTAACATTCATTTTGAAGGTGACATGCTGCACATCTAACTTGCAGATGAGTCACGATGAGTCAGGATGAGAACAGCAGTGGACAAGTGGTAAGAAAAGGGCTAACTTTGGTGACCAAGACCCAGAGAAACCCATTTCTACTATAATTCTATGTAATTATCAAAGGTATACATTTTTATTTGTCCCTTACCTTTGGATATATACCCTTGATTTTGGAAAAACAAGTAAAACATGTTCTACGGGGCTGTAAAACGCAGCTAACGCTAGCTAAACGCATTAGGATGATTTCCTTGATAACGATAACTTTATCAATTCATTCACGGAACACAAGGGCATTGCTGCACCCACTCTATGTAATGACTAATGCTCCCGAACCTGGAACCTCAGCAAAACCTGACAAGTTACACACAGGCATGAAAGCTGAGATATCAAAATGTTTTGTTTTGCTGTTGACATTTGTTTTGTTATTTTGGGGGGTAGAGGGTTGTGGCCAGTCCCTAATGTCTCTAAACCCTAGAAATGGCCCTGCATGATGATATCTATTTTCAAAGGTTAATAGTATTTCCATCCCATCCGTATTTTAAACCCGTAGGCACAACAATCAAGCATTGGGTTAACACAAAGACACTTTTGTTGTAATAAGACACCGTTTGTAAGTAAGCAGGGTTTAGAATTTTGGCTCAAGTGACGAAAGGTGGTCTTTTACATGACCAATGTAACCATGCCAGATCCATGTAGTTCTACAAGGCTAGTAGTACACGATTCATGAAGACCCATTAAGACCTCTACTTACAATGCTAGGGGTTGTTGGTTCAATTCCCACAAGTGGCCATATGAAAAAGTAAGAAAATATGTACACACACTACTGTAAGTTGCTCTGTATGAGTGCACCTGCTAAATGACAATAAAAAATAAGTTGCTCTCAAAAGCTTTCAACCCATGCTCTTGTTTAATATTTGTCATTGTAACACGTTTCTATATTTCTTGTATCTTCTGGAATTACTTTATGTATTATTAGGTCATTTATTACCAAATGTAATGTTTTTTGTATTTATAACAATCTGCAAATATGCATTTCACAACAAATAATAACGGATTCAAGATAATGAATGCAACACGAAGTTACCGAGGTGACATGATTAGAACATTGGCTCCTGCAGAAAGTATGGTGGCTCCCATCCTAGAAATCCTCTATAGGCAGCAGAGACAGTTCATACTTGATAAAGTACCAATCCACCAGGTCATCTGTGATTGGTGGAACCCCCTACATTCTAACATCTGCCCTGTCCCAGTCACAGATATACACCGAGAGTTAGCCCATGGAGGTAGGCTGGAGAAGACGGGCATCACTGGGGCACCCTGCTGCCAGCCGCTGACCCCTGGCCTGTAGCTTCCTTTCTATCTCGTCCACACATCAGCAACAGGACACAAAGCAGCAGTTGTACTTGTGGGCCCTTCATGGGATGCATAGAAACCAGTGACCTTTTGCAACTTATCAAACCAATCAAGTACCGTGCATCGTCAGTACCGTCTGTCTGGAAGTGAGGTAATCAGTTGCACTTAGGTAGAACATGTAATGGATGTGGTCTGGCACTTTATTATTTTTGATAGCTAATATGTTATGCTGGCAAAGGTTTTCCAGGTAGACAGCAAAAGAAGGGCATTGAATTATAATAAACAGATGCTGTCCACAAGTTCATTGTGATGGCATTAGTATTGCTACAGTATATTCTTACTCTTGGTCCATAGTATTATTTTTTCAGTACAGCAGGAGCTTTTAATGCCAAAAAACCAACCAATGTAGAGTATGCTGACCTATGAAGGAGTTACCACCCTACAGAGCATAACAAAGGAGATGCATTTTCAGTTTCTCTTCTCTTTTTCCTTGTTCATAAACCCATGTTTGCTAATCTACAAAACCAACATGCGCATCTACAGGGCTTAGTACTACTGTCCAAGCACCAACCTTTATTATATTTCTTATGAGCCACAAAGTCAGTTAGGTAGAAACATCACTACCAGTAAAAAGCATATTTTAGAATACTAGAATGAATATCTGCCAATTAGATGGAAATTTAGCTAGCCACTGCTTTAAATTAGGGAAGATGTTTCAGTACTTGGATAAACAATGGTTATGAATAGAAATGTCCAGAAATAACTTAGAAAAGAAAAGCACCCACCCCCCACCAACACATTAATATAGCTGGTTTATCATTGTGTAACAACGGAGTGTATAGGGGCCAAAACAAGACAAAATGTCATCCATAAAAACAGGACAAAAAGTACAAATTCACTATTTTTTATTTTCTATCCGGTAACAGAGACAAGATTTGTGATTGGTTGGAAAACAAATTACATAAAAAATAGCATTCTTTTTTAATTTCTTTAACGTTTTGTTTCAGTTGTCAGCTTAAAAGTCTGTATTCTACCCAGCGACAGTGCATTGAGGAAAACGTCCCTGATCGGTTGAAAGAAAATAAACACTTTACATTGTCTATATTGCCCTAGTTCTTTCAACAACAAAAAAATTCAACGTCAAAAGAAGATCGATAGTTACAGTAGATTGTTGGTGATGTATTAATAGTAATAAGCTTACCTAGGCCTATCTGACCAACATTGCAAGAAGAAAGTTTACACCGCAATGAATAGGGTAGGACCAAATTGTATGTTTTGGAAGTATTCATTCAGGACAGCACCAGCACTCTGTGGTAAAACTTGATTACTGTACTGCCTAAAGCATTTAAGTTAAGCTTGGTCTAAAAATGCATTTCCACCACCTTTCAGATTGTCTAAATTATAGGTTTGAATAATTAGCACAAGATAAATGTTATATTGGCCTGAAAACCACTGACTTCACAATTTAAGTCTTCAAACTCCAGCTCTGTTACTTCACCCAAAAAGTTTTACAAACCAAAGTCTTCTAATATTACACAGTTCTTTCACAAACGAGTGTATTACCCTTTCATGGAATATATCGTATATCAAGCATTCAAAATCCTTAACAGCAAATAAGACTTCTGGGCAATGTATCATGACATTAAAACCAATGCTTATTGGCCTCACAATATGATTGGTTTTTCTCTTCCATAAATTAAAAAGCCAAGGAAAAACAGCTTGAAAAATAATACTACTCCCCCCCCCACACCCCAGCTATTCAGTGCAGGGGTGCATTTAAATGTACAGTACTCCTGAATCCCACTGTCCCATTGAGCAAGATGATTCAATGGTGAATCAGTTGTATGAAGAGAGTCACCAACTGGAAAGGAGAGCACACGAAAAGCCTAGAAGCGAACTACTACAGGGAGAGGAGGAACCCTCATCACAGGATAGAACCACTGATGCTGTCTGGCAAGTTGTTACACATTATCTTTCAATATAACAGTAAAGAAAAAACAGAAAAATCACAGACCAGCGAGGGGCAGAGGTAAAGTGTGGTACTGACTGAGGTACGGTCAGGGTTGGCAAGTTCTATGATGTTTAATAGAATTTTCAGCTTGTCTCAACAATACTGGTTTGTGAAGGAGGTAAATAAAACCAGAGAATGTATTGGGAGGTCCCAGGATTGTACTATCCTACAAATGAAGTTCTTCAACTACTCAGAAGATGAACTGAATATAGAACAGAAATGAACATTGACCACTGCAGTGTTTAGGGAAAAGGAGCAAGGAAACAGCAGTGTAGAGGATGATAGAAAACACTAAGACCCCAAAACACTGCACAGGAAATGGGTACATCTTGGAGCCAGCAATGAAGCCCATTTTCCCACCCTAAACGAACAGTGTTCTGTCCATCAACAGAAAATGACATGGGGGACAGGGAACATGAATATAAACAAAATCACAATGATGAGGCAAACATACAGAAGATTATGAAGGGGCATCGTTAAAAAAATGTTTGTCTTTATTAATCATCTTCCAATTAACTAAAATGCAACAGATTCAGAACTACAAAAAGAGCAAAACTCATATCCATAATTGCGTTTCAACATCATAGGTTTTTGAAATAGAAAACAAGTAATCTGCCTCCTGCTCCTGTAACTCCATAAACTAAAGGGTCCGTCTGCACATAACCCGTGCTCTCACTTGTGTGATGTGTGTCGTTGTTACCATCTTACCATGCACCAGGACTCCATTCTACACACATACACCTTTCAAACAGGATGTACAAAAGCTTGAGTTTTGCATTAAAACAGTGCAGGGCCCAAACAAACAAAGAATCCTTTCCTCTCCCCAATCTCACACCCACCCCCCACCCCCGTGTGCATTTACATCACTGAAAGTAGGACCCATTTCATCTAAAAGTTACAGAAAAAGCAAAGGGAAGACACAAACAGAACGACAAACTCCTTTCAGACACACAAGCGCGCGCACACACACACACACACACACACTCAAGACAGTTTAAAACCGTACCAGAGAACACAAACCCAACGTGATGTTGGCTAAGTTGCCGTTTGGTGAGGAGGGACATGGTGGGGAGGTAGAGAGGAAGGTGGGAGGAGACAGGGGGGCTTGGTTCAGGGGGAGGGGGCAAGTGGGTGTTATTTCTTGGCCTTTCCGCCCTTGGCTGAATTTCGTGGTGGTGTAACGGGGCGTCCAGATCCCATTCCACCGCCGCCGCCGTAAGAATACAGCTTCTTGTCTGCAGGCTTGAGAATCTGAGGGACAGAAGAGGCCGTTTTTTTTTCAGACTGCTAAAAATATACATACACCTACAGAGTAAACAACTGAATACCACACAAATTAGATAGGGACCAACACAGCTGGAAATCAAAAATGACCAACAGGAACTGATAGATTGCAGAAAAACAGATGTATTGAAGTTCCCCATCATCTTTCATTATATTTCCTGTAACATCCCCTGTACATCCTTTGGAAACATCTGCAATAACTTGAAACAATAATAAAATCTTCAAATATCAACAGAAATATTTTAACATGTTAATGCAATGGTGAACTAAGAACATTGTTCTCGGAGCTACAAATGAGAGAGAAATGAAAGGCAGAGTGAACAGAAGATTAGGACATACCTGGAATGAGCACATGAGGGTCTCATCCACACTCATCATGGCACCAGCATTATCAAACTCCCCACAGTAGTTAGGGGCTGAGAATAGAGTCACAAGCTGTCTCTTTGCAAAGAACTCGTAACCGTCTTCTACCACCTGAGAACAGGAACAAAGAGGGTAAAAACTATTAAATAAAGAGTGAAAACCAGACCACTGCAGGACAGCTATGGCCATTACAGGAGAGCTAAGCACTGGCTAGGAAAATAAGTGGCATGACCCCTCATCAGCACAGGCATGCAAAAACAGCTGCTTATGTTCAGACGAGTGACCAGAAAGCTCTTAATTGTCCCCAGTAAAAGCAGGTAAACACAGGTTACACCAGCATTTATACTATACATGATAATATTAGCTGCCAAACACGATTTACTACACAAAAACAGATTTAGGTCTTAGAGACTAGCATGAGGGGAATGCATTCTCAAATGGGCCAAATACGGAGACCAATGGCTTCATCAGAAAAACCCCGGTGAGCTCACCCCTTACCTGATGTGCCCTGCATATAAGGTCCATGTCGTGTTTGTGCAAGAATTTGGCCACCACGTCCGCCCCGAACGTGAAGGAGACCCCGCGGTCGTTTTCCCCCCAGCCCAGGACATCCTTGTCTGGGTCGGCCCAAAGCAGGTCACAGAGCAGGCCCTGGTCCGGCACGTCTGTGGGCCGCATCACCCTGCGCACCTGCTCCATGGACTGGAGGTCTGGAGAGAGGCCTGGGCACACAATCAGCACAACACACCGTCAGGAAACGCACTTCTGACGGCACCGACCGTCCATCTGAAAGCACACGCCAGTGACTACCCCCCGTTACCCCGAGGATTACCGGATGCTCCCGTCTCAGTTCCAATACAGCAACGGGGCCATGGGAGAAACCAAATAACAGGACCGTGGGAGACACCAAAAAGTCCATTGATGTGGCCCACAAAACAGCAGTGACCGATTGACCCTGAATATTTCCACACACACACAACCCACCGCCGTGGCAGCAGAAGATCTTCTCGTCTACAATGGCAGCTACGGGTAAACAGTTGAAGCAGTCTGTGAAGGTCTTCCACAGCTTGATGTTATACCGTCTTTTACCTAAACAAACAAAAAAAAAGCACAGGCCGTTACCAAATGGCCAGTACGGCGGAGTGAGACGCCAGACGTATACAAGCCCCATCACTGCACTTACACTCGTCATAAAAGCCATAGATACGGTTTATAGATGCACATTCATGGTTGCCGCGCAGCAGGAAGAAGTTCTCGGGATATTTGACCTTGTAGGCCAGGAGGAGGCAGATGGTCTCCAGGGACTGCTTCCCCCGGTCCACATAGTCCCCCAGGAACAGGTAGTTGCTCTCGGGGGGGAATCCTCCATACTCAAACAGTCGCAGTAGGTCGTAGTACTGACCATGGACATCACCTGCAGGGGGCAGCAGAGGCAGAATGTCAGTTCACAACCTTGCTGACAACATTATATACATACAACGTTGTATGAAAGCAGTTGACCTGACAAATACAGCACAGGCAATTAGAGACAACTCCACTGTGTGGAGGTTCATTGCATCAACAACAATTAATAGGAAAATTACTCCAGCCACCGAGTCGTGACTCGCCTTATCCAATAGGACTCACCGCAGATCTTGAGTGGTGCTTCAAGCTCGAGCAGGATTGGCTGGCTGAGGAAGATTTCGCGGGACTTGAGGCATAGGCCACGGATTTCGTTCTCTGTCAGCTGAACATTTTTTCCTGGCCGAGAGCCCTTGACTAGAGAGACAGCAGAATGAGGACTGGTAGCACGCCTACTGGAACAAACAAGCTCTGCCAACACCAAAGAAACATACACAAATAGCAGACATAACACCCAGCTCACAAGGACACGGCAAACAGATCAATATCGCAGGCCCCGCTGAGAGCACAACCCTGACTGTACTGCAAAGCCAAGATTAATCTGTACCTAGCACAGGCAAGCAGGATGGAACATTTCGTAAAACACTCTTCAGAACATGTGAAACCGTCATAAGAAGTGAGTGTTAGTCTTGGTTTTGGAGCACAGCGGACAAGATCGTGGTGGGTTCGAGCTGAGCTGCAAGAGAAGGCCGTGCTACGCGTCGGCACCAAACCACCAAAGGTCTGTCGGCAGCCGTAGCCAGGAGAGAGGGGTAGCAACAGAAATAGGCCCACCGCCAAATCTCACAGTGGAATCGATGGTGGACAGCACAACACGAACCAAAGACTCTTTCAGGGTCCAACCATAACTTTTTTGCTCACTGACTCTGCAAGACTACTGACGCCAAACCAAACATTCAACAGCCTGGAAAGTGCATTTGGTCATGTAGAGACTATAGGTTGATATGCTTTATATTAGGACTGGGAATATCAAGGGACCTCGCAAAAGAATATTATCACAATACTTACATAACAAAACAGCGTATTGTGAAATGCCTAGCAATATAATATTATGATTTACTGCATCTTTTGTTATATTGGAACATGCATATTTGCTATATTTTCACCATTCTAGGTTTACTGTCAGAATATAACAAACTTTAGCAAGAGGACTGATCAGAAATTATTTTTTGCATAGCACCTCATGTGCTGGGTAAATACATTACCTTCTGTAGCAAACCGCTTGAGTACTGGGGGTCGCAAACTCAAAAGTACATTCTACCCACAGATTTCGTAAATGCAAAAATGCGGTCCTGTCAAGCTAATTACTGAAGTGATCAACCGGTCTGACGTGTCTTTACTGGCCATGAGCCAGTATTACAGCTGAACAGGGTTATGCCCTTAAACCAAAACAAATGAATGGACTTGGTTAACAACTTCACCAAGGTTTCCAAGTAGAGTCGGGGAAACTGACAATGGGAGACTTACATTCAGCATTCTTCTGAGAAGAGCGATCAAGTAACAAGAAAAACACTGCTGAGGTAAGCATCTTGAGGCATGGAGGCTGTCACCTAGCAACACCCACAATTTGTCAACAATGTCACAGCCATGTAAGAGCAGTACAAAATAAAGTTAACAATTGGTACAATATAGCACTTTATATAATGGGGGGGGGGGGGTAACTAACACAATCAACCTCTCTATATGACCCAGCCACTAGGGAATTAATCATATGCATTCAGAAGAGGTTATAAAAAGCTAAAAGAGGTTTACTAGGCCAGCGGGTGATCACTTGGTTGCCTCCTCTCCTGTTCACTGCATAAGTCAGACACACCTTAAGGCACCTCACACGTTCCCTGTTGGAGCTGACACTATGCTTCATGTAATGCAGCACCAGCTAATTAAGTAGCTGCTAAAACCGCTCTTCCTAATGTTACATCATTATTGCATTGGGGATTTTGAGGACTGTGAGCGGTTGTTGAAAGTTGTTATTCCATGCTAAGAACAGAAAAAAAACATGTTATTGTACATTGTGGTGAAGTTCAAGTTCAATTTCTTACCACACAGCTAAGTTTTCAATAAGGAGAGGTGAATCAACTAAGGCATTATATTGAAAATATTTTCCAAGACAAACACAGGCAGCCAATAAGCCGTACAAGAACCATATGCTGGAACAGAACATTTTTTAATC
Organism: Novumbra hubbsi; assembly: GCA_016801125.1. Lineage (NCBI taxonomy): Eukaryota > Metazoa > Chordata > Actinopteri > Esociformes > Umbridae > Novumbra > Novumbra hubbsi. Next base: position 32,316 of record JACXGK010001275.1, on the reverse strand, counting down.
TAGTTAATTTACTACTGTTGCTTTGAGCTGGTAGTCTGTTAGTGAGAGCTGGATAACCCGCACACTTCACAATTAACACTCTTTCTCTGGAGCCAAAAGGGAAACATCCCAGTCAGGCATGAAATATTTATAAATGTTGTTTGCATGACAAGATCCAGGCAAAGGAGATAATGGTGCATATAGCAAGTATATTACAGTGACTCATGATGTAGGCTACTAGGGAATTATGCCTGATGACTGTATCATCGCTGGCAATGAATACCATCCACCCTCTTTTTGGCCTGCATTGCTGTACAGGTGATATTCCCAATGCCAGTTCTCCACACCTCCAATCATTACAGGAGAACCAAGCAACGAGAACAAACAAACACCACAGGTAAGCAAGGTAAACCCATGGTGGAGAAGAGGAAGGGGGCAAGGTAAACCCAGAGAAGGGGAAAACCACATTTGTACTGAAACTGGGGTGCATTGGACCATCCAGGTGGGACTTCAGGTCAGATCTAGATTGGTAGTGTCATGTTTAGGCAGCAACACAGGCCTTGGAAAGTGCGTATAAATAGGGTAGTGCAGCTTGTCATTTTAAACCTGGATTAGGGACGGCTAAGCTCTGATAGATCTTACGCCAAAGTTAGCCACATGGCAAATGGACAACATTGGGGGAAGGGAGGGGGTTCAGACAAAGGGCTTTCCGCTTGGCCAGTCATGGGGCAGAAAAGAAAAAGTTGGGCAAGCGCAACAGAAAAGCCATTGGGGTTAAGAGAGGAAATCAACAGTTGGCTAGCTACAGATTTTCCTGATATGGACCAATAGAGGGTGACGGGAGTAAAACACCATCAGTCCAAAATGACTGTTCCAGACACCACACTTAAAATTGTTTGCTCAGTCATATTATTATTACAATAATATCGCAAACAGGGTGGCCCTTGTTTCATACTATCAATGGGTGGTTTAGGCTGACTTTTTAAATTAACTTTGGGAAAACGCCATGTTGGAAATTAAAATGCCGGTAAACCTTGCATCAAATCCTTGTAATGTTCACAAGACAAGTCTTCATAATCACCCACCAAAATCCACAATACCAAAAATGTAATTTATGTAAATCTCCATAATCTTCACAAGATATGTTATCATAAGCCCCACCAAAAAGCACATAAGCAATAATGTAAATTCCCCTGGCTCTACTATCCTCAGAAATATGCATACAATTTTAAATTACATATGATTCTTATGAAGAACAACTTACAGTAAGTACACATTTTAAGTAGGTTAGATTAAAACAACAACACAGCTTAGTAGTGAAAGTATTTTAAATCAGCTAATTAGAGAAATTGGGCAAATTTCTGTGTTGGAAAGAAGACTGCAAATCAACATAAAAAGTAACGTTTACAAAAGACAAGTAGTGGGAGTGAAACTATTCTCCAGAAGACTGACTAATTGTGGTTCTAACCTCCAGGGAAAGCTGGTTCAACCATTGAGGTGCAATAATTCACATTAAGAGAAGCATATGAATGAATTAAATATTTACATTTTTTTTAAATTTTTCTTCACACCAAATCTATAGATGAGCAGATTTGGACCACCAATGGGCTAAAAGGGTACATTTATATTCTAGAAAATATCAACAGAAAAACAGAAGTTCCTCTTAGGGGTTTTTAATTGATTCCTCTCCCACAAAGACAAAATAAAACCCACTGAAGCGCTTCCCCTCTCCAGGATCAGAGTAACATAAACCAGCACTACAACGTAGGGAGGCAGACAGCTTAGCACTGAGCATCTGACCAGTGACCACAGGGCTGAATATTGAGCCCAGGTGAAATATCTATGGCTCTGTCCTTGAGTGAAATAGTCCACCTTAAACAGTTAACCTACTGTACATCGCTTTTCATTAGAGCACCTGGTAAGAAACAAAGATTGAGCACTACAACACAATAAAACACTAATGCCATGAAGCAGGGCAGGCAAAGTATCAAGCATTAACTCCAACACCATCTCAAAGTATCAAGCTGTAACTCCAACACCATCTCAAAGTATCAAGCTGTAACTCCAACACCATCTCAAAGTATCAAGCATTAACTCCAACACCATCTCAAAGTATCAAGCTGTAACTCCAACACCATCTCAAAGTATCAAGCATTAACTCCAACACCATCTCAAAGTATCAAGCTGTAACTCCAACACCATCTCAAAGTATCAAGCATTAACTCCAACACCATCTCAAAGTTTTTAAGAGCAAAAATGCAATCCCCCAGAACAGACGCAGTACAAAATGGCAGAAAACAGCAATACCAACTTTGGGGTACGAACAAATCAGACCAGCGTTTGAGAGAAACAACTTCCTATTGTAAGTTAAGAGCTGCAGTATAAACCTCTTCCTGTTTTTAGGTAGATGAGCTGACTGTTCACAGGCTAGCGGAAAGCAGTTCATATCGGACTCAGCCAGGGTGCTGAAAACTGCACTAGTCCCTATGGAGTCGCTGGAGGGATTTATGGTTGTCTTAACCTCAGGGAACACATTACACAACCTACCAACGGTTATCATACGGATCAGAAGTTTGATTGCCTTTTCTACAACCCCCCGTCCCACACACCCCATATGTTACTATAAAAGCCATAATAAATCTAAGGAGTGGCAAGGACCGAAACAGATCTGTGTTAAAGGGATAGTTTAACATATTTATGCCTGATCTGAGCCCTGTGTTAAATTGGAAGGTAGTTTGAAAGACAACTTTTGGCCAAGACTTGGCAAAAGATCCAACACTAATACAGGTAGAATGTATGACGCCTGACGAGAGCACCTGTCTGCTGAAAAAGTTAGGAGAGACGTTCCTAACGCGGCACAACCACAGTATAGGTGCATATCCACAGCTTTACACAATGTCCAGTTATTTAAAAAGTACCAATGCAGAATTAAGTGCAGAACAAAGTTGTGCACCAATCAAATAAAACATACTACAATATATAATACTTCAAACAAACAAGACGAGTTACAAAAGTGACTAGAACAACATAGAATAAAAAAGACAACACTTAAATGTCTCATGCCACAACCGAAAAGGCATGATCACCCTTTGTGTCCATGCAAAACCGTGGAACGGCTTCTAGGAGCAGGTTAGAAAATCTAAGTGGCCAGGACACGTGATACATTATTAGATCGGAAATATACAATAAAGCTAATCCACGTAAGGCCTTAAAAACAAGCAGCAGCACATGAAAATGTATTCATTATTTGACTGGTAATCAGAAGAGAGGCCAACATTGGGGAGATATAGTCCCTCTTCCTGGTCCTCGACAATATAGCAGCCGCATTCTGGAAAAGCTGCAACGGTGCTAATGAAGAGTGACACGTTTAATAGAATTCTTCTTTTTAGTACAGAAAAAAGTGAACCCATCAGTACATTCATGAACAGCCACAGGGACACCCATGCATGCAGAAAATAAGACAACGATTGTTCATCGGCACACAAATTCACTCCAAACCAAAAATAAGCTACAGCTTTTAACATGCTACTGGCAAAGTGCATCCTCAAGTTGCCCACGCATGGAATCTCACAATCCAACATTTTTAAAATCTTAGAAACCACTTCAAGCTTCTACAGTATGCTAAATGTTCAGCCCTGCAATAGGATATCCTAGAAAAAGTTGCTGATGTTTGAGAGTTAATGAGGATTTTAAAAAGCTACTTTCCTGAAGAGAAAATAAACATCAAGACCCCTATAAATGTATGGAATTTGTGGGAGTGGGTCATCTCAGCCCTAGAGTCTCAACACTGTCACCGATGAGACAGGGGTGAGTTAAAAAAAACATTTAAAAAAATCTAACGCTAATTACGGCGAGACAAGCATAATCGTAAGACGGTGGTAGACTTGTTTCACAATGATGGCATGACATTATTAATAAGGTAATTACATGGGCATCTCAAATCGAGCAGTATACTGAAGCATCAAGCAACAGCCCCGCTCTCTTGGTAGTTCGTAGCTAACTACCTAGCAAACTCTACTAACGCGTTACCTTGTAGTACAGGCACCCAGACCACATCGTTTAAGAACACCGGCTAGCTAACGTTAACCAGTAGTTAAACTAGCCAAGTACGGTAGCCAACGATACCTAAATTAACATACAGAGGATGGACAATTACACACGGATAGGTCGCATATACAAAACAAGTTACGCGATTGAGATATTTTCCCATATAGTTAGGTGCAAATCCTCACCTTCCAGAAGACGCTGTATTATGGAGTCGATGTTTAGTTTGTCCGGCTCCGCCATTTTACTTATTTTTTGTGCAGATGCAGTCAGTCAAGACCTTGGCTTCGTTTCGAGTTGATTCTTCGATTAAACAAAAAATAAACAATAATCGATCAAGTCATACAAATAACAAGGCAGCTTAAATGTTACGCTGTAAGTAGAGAAAAAAACTACCTATTTCGCTTTATTTTTTCCTTCCGTGTGGGTAGCTTGCTAGCTAGCAGGCTAAATGGGCTAGCTAGCTGTTAGCGAATGTTAGCTAGCAATGGCTAACCAAGATACTCGTTTAAGTGATAGCTAGCCAACCCTTAACGATGCAAACATAACATTTTAATATATAAACCTTTGATTTGACAATAGTCCCCCAGTGTAAAAGACCGGACTCCTGCCTCAGTCTTGGGTCCTTTGCTCGTATTTCAGCGTCCCCCCTTCCTCTTCCCCTAGCGAACTTAAAAAGGGCCGTGGTTTTCAGAAACGAGAGACAGGGGGGCAGATACTAATCGCGTTCTTTAACATGTACTGAATGGCGATTGGTGCACGGATCAAGTTTGAACCCACACTGTGATTTTCAATTGGATACATAATCCCTCCGTCTCACAATGGTGCTCCCCTCCAGCTGACGTCACTACAACGGGTGACATCAACTGGGTTGGTTTAAGGGGTGCCACCATAGATAATACAACACGATATATACTTATGGGTGCCACCGCGTGTTAGAAGTAACAATGACAACACCGAGTTAGACTCGGATACACTCTTTGACTATCATCATTTTCAGAAATGTTACACAAAGTTTTTTTGTAGGTACTTCTATATAGGTAGGTGTGTTAATGTTGAAATATATCCACTCTACAAACTACATAACCTCCACCGACCTCTGTCTTTCTTTTATTGGGTCCTCTAACCTTTCTCACACCCTTGTAGTATTGTGTTTATCTGGACATCACAGTCCTACAAGGTACATAGTCAATGCAACTCTAGACAGGCTGTTGTCTTGGAGCCTCTATACCGCAGAATGGTGCGATTTGGCAGCCATCATACCTGGAACCAATCTATGCTTTATATCTCTGGTATGGTATTTCCTAATGCATGTTATCTCACAGTGCTGTTTCGAACGTTGCTTTTGGTGCTGATGTTTAACTAAGCCCAGGTGCACGAAGGAAAAAAACTGTGCAAATGGTATATTAATTTATAGAAAAACGCCTCTTCATTAATTTCCTCCTGTGTCTGAGAATTCTACATTCATCTTTCCTCAATGGGAGCAGGTAACGATTTGGTCTAAAGTGCATTACTTTCACCTCAAATGAAGACAAACAATTTGTAGCTTAACCTTTTTCCATCTTTATGAGGTCATACAATTGATGCTAGATGCAGTATTGGCATACGTAGCTATATGATTTGGGTTGGTTACCACATTTTGGTACCCTAATCTTGTTAAAACTGATTACTGCCGAAATCCACATTTCTGTTACAAGGTGAATGGATTACATTAAATATCAAACAAAAATGTAGTGCTCCCATAATTACACATTTCTTGAACTCTTAATGTGAGGGTGCAAACTTACACAAGCATGAGACAGTTACTGGACAGGCCTATAATGAAAACATTATTTAGAGGAATACAAAATTGACAGGTTCTTTGAGGTAAACACCATCGCTAGTTTTAAGTGTGTTGGAGTTGTTCTGCTTGCAATGCAGCTTTTGTGGCCCTGACGCACAGTTTCATGTCATGATGCTAATAATGCTAAATCCAGGCTGGAACAGAGGTGAATAATGGCTTGTTGAGAAAAGCGACTCCATGGGTCTTCGAACAACTCAGGGTGTGCAGAATTTCCCTCAAAATATGAATCTTGGTCAAACAATTCCTTAAATGGTAAATAGTTCCTGTTTAAAATATAATTGAACTTCTGTCTGCAGGGATTGTGCTGTGTAAATGTTTCTGTGGCAGGGAATGAGAGACTACTGGATTGAGGGAAGGAGGAACGGAGCAGACAGAACCTTTAATAATATCTGCTCTAGAGTGCTGAGGACCTCAGCCTGGGGGAAAGATTTACCTTCCAACAGAACTACAACCCGAGGAACACAGTGTGGCTTGGGGACTAGTCTTTTAATGTTCCCCATCCAACCTTACAGAGCTTGATGGGATCTGCAGAGAAGAAGGGGAGAAACCCACCAAGTACAGATTTGCCAAGCTTTTGTAGTCATACCCAAAAAGACTAAAGACTGTAATCACTGCTAAAGGTCATTCAACAAATTTGTGAGTGCAGGGTTCTGAATACTTATATTATTTCTGTATTATGAATGTATTATTTCTGGCAAAGGTCCAAATAAATAAAGTAATGTATCAGTGTCATATCAAACCTCCACCCTCAACCAATGCTTACAAAAAAATAACATTTTGGTGCTTAACATGTGTTCATATGATACCTGGTATCCACAATCTCCTCAAACCCACATTTCTCCTTTAGTTGTGAATATTAATCAACCTTTCACCTTAGGCTCTTCCTGAATTTCCAACTCCACCCCATTTACCTCATGTTTCTATTCGTCAGAGAGAAGTTTCGGCGGAGGTGTGGGGCTTTGGGCGGGACCTTGTGAGCTTTGAGTATTTTTGATACAGGTGGGGGGGTGACTTCAAGGATGAGTCCACTGAGAGTGAATCATGTTTCCTATGAATCAGAGCCGTAATGCTTCTCTGCTGTTGTTGTTCATGTCTTTCGCCTATAAATACATCCTTTAAAAAAATTAAGGGAACACGTAATCATCACAGTATAACACCAAGTCATATAAGCAAAAGCAGCTGTTAATCAATGTCACCTGTTTTGGTACAAATGAAAGTGACAACAGGTGCACTAGAGAGGAAACAGCAAGACAACCCCCAAAAAGGAAATGGTCTTGCAGGTGGTGGCCACATACAATTGCTCTCTCCTTATCCTTCCTGACTGATTATTTACTAGTTTTGCATTTTAATTGTGTCCTTGTCACTACTTGTAGCATGAGGCAGTCCTTGCAGCCCATTCAGGTTGCACCGAGAGTGCACCGGGAGTCCAGACCTCCAGCAGGCAACTGGTTTGCATATTTCTGATCAACCTGTCAGAAACAAACTCCATGAAAGTGGTAGGAGGGTCCAACATACTTTGGTGGGACCAGTGCTCACAGCCCAGATCCGTGCAGCTTGATTGGCATTCACCAGAAAACACCAGAGTTGGCAGGTCCGCCTTTGGCACCTGTTCTCTTCACAAATGAGAGCTGGTTCATACTGAGCACATGTGATCGATGTGCATGAGTCTGGAGACGCCGTGGTGAACATTATGTGGCCTGCAACATCATTCAGCAAGAGCAGTTTGGCGGTGGGTCAGTAATAGTTTGGGTAGGCATCGCACTGACCTTCATGTGCTAGCCAATGGTACACTGACTGCTGTTAGGTACTGAGATGAAATCGTCAGACCCATCGTCAGACCTTATACTGGTGCAGTGGGCCCTGGGTTCCTAATGGTGTAGGACAATGCCCGGTCCCATGTGACCCGAGTGTGTAGGCAGTTCCTGGATGACGAAGGCATTGATGCTATAGACTGGCCTTCACGTGCTCCAGAACTGAATCCCACTGATAACCTCTCGGCTGTTATGTATCGTGAATTTCATGCTACCAAGTAGCGCCACAGACTGTCCAGGAGCTCACTGCTGCCCTGATCCAGGTCTGGGAGAAGATCCCAGGACACCATCCACTGTCTCATCAGGAACATGCCCAGGCATTGTCTGGAGTGCATACAGGCAAGTGGGGTCATACACACTACTGAGTCACATTACCGGTGTGGAAATTCATGCAAGTTGGAACAGCCTGTGATTTCTATTGTTTGTTTGCTAAGATTTTTGGTGTTTGAATCCAGCCATCAATCTATTGGTGATTTTTCTTTCTATTGATGGCGTTACGTCATTTTGTTGTCAACAATCTTTAATATAATTGCTTCATCGTGACCCGATGTGTGATTTAAGTGTTCCCTTAATTAATTTGAGCGGTGTATTTCTTTCTTTTACTCAGTTGTCATCTTTTTCACAACTAACTTGTCTAAATTAAGATGTCATATTCATGACCATTACTCGATGATGTGAAGGTTTCACTGGACACTGATGATGAAATCTAAAACAATCTGCAAAACGTTGCAAACGTCACTAAATCCTGCCAAACCATAATGGAAACAAAAATCCAACCTGGAAAAAGAGTGGGAAAAATAGGCATGTTACATGTCCAGACTGGTCGTAAGGTACATCAATCCCTCTTTCCAGTGTTTTTCTTAGCCCCACCCTCCACCTAACATTCCACTACAAAACCCTTTCCCATCACATACCAGAAGCAACACGGACCACAGCTATAAAAACGGATCAACAACCAACACCTAAATTAAGATTATTTTTACTTACAAAGAGAAGGAAAACCATTCACACAACTTTTATTTCAATTTTTCTCATTTCCCATCACAACAAAAGGAGGACACATCATAAGGTATTTGTTTTACATGATTTGTTTTACATGTATCTCAGGTATACTGCTTTAAAAAAAATATGAAACACCCCAGAGCCATTCTAAATTATACATATAACTGAATTATTATTTGTTGTCTAAAAGAAGTAGCCCAGTCAAGTTCACTGAAAATATTCATTGTATTTTTAGGGGACAGGCAAATGTGTGGAACATTTCGAACTGTTAGAACTTGCATTTAAATCTAACAGACAATTTATTTATCTGTTTATTTTGATCACTATTAGCTCCTGCTGAAGCAACAGCTACTCTTCCTAGGGACCAAAGAAAAAAAGAAAGAAAAAAACCTTTCATATGCAAATTTCAACAACACCTTTCCCCTTCAGTGAACCAAACATAATGAGTTTGTGTTAAAGCAGTAAAGCAGTCTGTCTAAAAATATAGTATAAGACAAATTAATCATAATGGCTTGGTGCTTTGCTTAGGATTTCTGTGATTTATTATGCCAATTAGCAAAAACATAATAGTTGCTTCCCCACTTCCTCTCAACAGTTCCTGGTGGGAAGATAATATTTCAATACAAGGGGTCCAAGTAAACACTTTTCAAAGGTCTGAGATCTTTGTGAATAATCAAAGAAATGTAACCTCCCATTTTGGGCTGAGTGTGTAACATGTTGTTAATACTACCATTCAAAAGATTGGAGACACTTGGAAATGTCCTTGTTTTTTCATGAAAACATACATGGAATGAGTTTGAAAGGGAAATATAGCAAAATGTATAGCTGCTCCGACAACAGCTCAATAGGGGCCAGGGACTGTGCTGGCTGTGCTGTATTATTGACAGAGGACCTGCTAACTCCTAAATCATTTTTGCATCGTTTGAAGCTGTGCTTTGGGTTGTAGGAGGAAACTGTCTCCAAGGAGAAGAATTGACTGCTTTTCTGAGTTTCAGAAGAAAGTTCTTTGTTTCTGACCTTTTGAGCATGTAATCAAACCCACAATTGCTGATGCTCCAGATACTAAACCAAAGGACAGTTTTATTGCTTCTTTAATCAGCTCAACAGTTTTCATCTGTGCTAACATAATTGCAAAATGGTTTGATAATGATCAGTTAGCCTTTTAAAATGATTGACATGGATAAGGAAACACAACATGACATTGGAATACAGGACTGATGGTTGCTGATCCTGGGACACAACTATTGAAAAACGAGTCTAAGGTGATGAGATTGAAGTCTCATTGAGTTTAGGAGTGGCAAAATACCAGTGAGCAGCAGCAACAGAGGTTACAGAACACAGGGCCTGTCCCAGCATGACTGTCCCTGCATGACTGTCCCAGGCCTATGTTTCTAAGGCACTGTTTGTAATGCACTTCTATACTACAAAGTCCTGTACAGACTTGCCAGGGTTAACAAGGTTTTTTTGTAAAGAGTTTGGTCCTCTTTGATAATTAAGATCTGCATTGCTGTAGTGGCTCCTACTTGTTTTGTTGATGGGAGATGTCTACATTTCCAGTACAATATTACACAGATTGGAAAATAAAAATTGGCATTTAACTTCCCCTTCAAAAATGGAGAAGTGAAAAAACACTTTGTTCTTTCAAAGACGAAACACATTTGCGGGCAGTGAGCATTTCTATAGTCTGATTGATGAACCAAACGGGACAATTAGTTGTCTAGTCAGCTAAGTCAGTTTCCATTTATGAATGGCATCAGGAAAGATAAATAAAAAAATCCAACTAATTAGCCAATTACACTGCTAAATACCCAGACTGATGAAACAACCATTCGAGCTCTAAAGCTGAGCTCGTCTATCAAGATATCCTGACAGGGATGTTATTGCCATCTAAAAAAATATTACCAACATTTCACAGATGTACATCACCACACATATACACCGTTTATTTTGTTACTCACTTCGACATCGTTATCGCTTTGAAAGAGCAGGGACGTTTCCAACTTTGCACCACAAAGCAACACAGAAACGGCCTCTTCTAATGTTAAATGCGACCGTATTGGCCTATTGAGTAAAGAAATTATAAAAAGAAAAATGACAGCATACCTTTTTCTGATGTCTTATTAACCAAAACACCCACGGGAATACACTTACAGGTTTTTCTTAGTTAGATTTTGTGATATTTACACAACTATAAATATTGTTAAAGAAACAAGGCGAGGCTATGGGAATCTAAAGGAATTCCGTCGACGGCTGCTATCGGTTCTAGAGGGTTCATACACCTACCAGCAGGATTACCCCCTCACATGTCTACACAGGATGTATATTGTAATACAGGGTGTGAATGAATTTTATAAATGATTCTCTAGCAAAATGACTTTAGTTACTTAAAATCCTACAAAGAGGCAAAAGTCAAGTCTTTAATGTCGAATGCACAAAACAATTGTCTTTCTGAGAAGGGAAATGTCATGGCACGAGGCATTTATGCAGTAACATTAAGTAAAAAAAAGCAAAAAATATGTAGAAAGACAAAAATAATTCAATAAACTAAAGAAATATATACATAACAATGTCAACTACCGGGCAATTCCAAATGCTGGTAGTTTACCTACAGACCTTGAGATTAAGGTTAATACGTGTCCTTGAAACCAGCTCTTAAAGTTTCCAGTAATATTGGAACCCTTTATTGTACTCAACAGTGTGATGATCATGGAAAATGCCATGTCATTCTGTCTAATGTATATAAAAATATACTTTTGCATGAAATCCTTTTTCCTTTTCTGTCTTCCAGGATGGGATCTTCTGGGGTACAAATGGTTTGTGTGGCCCTTGGGGTCCTGGGCCTGATCGGGGCCATCGTTTGCTGTGCCATCCCTCAGTGGAGAGTATCAGCATTCGTAGGACAGAACATAGTAACGGCACAGGTACCTACCACATCAAGTATTTTATTATCCCAATATGCTTCACCTTGAAGATGTCAAAATACCCACTAAGCTCTAACATCATACTGGGTTAAATGACTGCAGTAACCCTAATCAAGTAGAATGGACGCGACAAACTCAAGCTAAAACTGTGGCTCTTTCCGTGTCCAGACGAATCAAGAGGGCCTGTGGATGTCCTGTGTGGTGCAGAGCACAGGCCAGCAGCAGTGTAAGGTCTACGACTCCCTGCTGGTCCTCTCCAGGGAACTGCAAGCAGCCCGCGCCTTGACCGTCATCAGCTGCATGGTCACCTCCCTGGCCATCCTCATCCTGTTTGCCGGCTCTGACTTCACCACTTGCGTGGAGGACGAGGATGCCAAGCCCAAGATAAGCTTGGCGGCGGGCATCTCTCTGCTGGTGGGGGGCCTCCTCATCCTCATCCCTGTCAGCTGGTACGCCAACACCACCATCAGTAACTTCTACAACCCCCTGGTGCCACAGAAGATGGAGCTGGGAGCCTGTATCTTCGTGGGCTGGGGTTCCGCTGCCATCCTGATTCTGGCTGGGGGCCTGCTCATGTGCTTCAGCAAACGTGGCAGCTCAGGGGGAGTGGCCAAGTTCCGGAGCTCCGCCCCTCCCACCAACAAGAACTTTGTCTAGATGTGTCTAAATATGTAATGTCTGTATTGTGTTGAGGGATCATTTGATGGGAAGGAAATAAAATGGGTAAGAAAGTAAAGGGTTTTAGTCTTAAGGATAAAAAAAGGATTTTATCTGTGGAAATAACAGTTGTAAATATTTAGTATTAAAAAGGTTAGATTAGATTAGCTGTACTTAACACTTGTAGACTAATGTCATTTTGTTTTATCCAATTTCTTTGACTTATTTTTTATTTTCTGGTGATGGGTTTCTATACTGCTATAAATCAGAACCAGAGAGCATTGTGAGGGTGAGACTCAGGTGGTCATCAAGCGTGTGTAAACTTACAAAGTCTAATTGACCTCCATGAATATTATAACTTTGTTACTGCCGGTCTTTTACTTGTGTGTATCAAACAATAAATAACAATTTGTTTAAATATAAATCCTTTCCTTCATGTTTGCATTACTTCACATGGGCTTAGTAAAAAGACAAAAGCAAAACAAGGTAAAGATTTTGGAAAATATCAAGAACTTTATTTTAAAACTATTTAAAAGCATAATATAAAAACATGTTTTCAAAAATGTGATAATTCACAATAAAAATAACATTAAAGTTTCTGACAAAAAAAAGGGAAAGGCTATCTCCAAATCTACATAATTCCTTAAAAAATTATGAACTCTTTAATTTCTTGTTCATACGTGCTTCTCTTTTAACGCCTGCATTTTGTCTTTCAGCTCTTTAACCTTTCCCCCCCATTTCATATTTTGCTCTCCAGTTCACAAACACGCTTGGTCAGCTCCTCTACAACCTCCTTCAAAGTATTCACCTCCTCCTGCAAGGCATGCACCTCCTGATACAGAGAGAGAGAAGTAGATGAAGGTAGAGATGGGGGAAGCAGTGACAAATAGGAAGCCATAACTAAACCCGGTATATCTGGACAGGCATATTGAAGTCAACAGTTTTACAGTGACAAATAGGAAGCCATAACTAAACCCGGTATATCTGGACAGGCATATTGAAGTCAACAGTTTTACAGTGACAAATAGGAAGCCATAACTAAACCAGGTATATCTGGACAGGCATATTGAAGTCAACAGTTTTACAGTGACAAATAGGAAGCCATAACTACACCCGGTACATCTGGACAGGCATATTGAAGTCAACAGTTTTACAGTGACAAATAGGAAGCCATAACTAAACCCGGTATATCTGGACAGGCATATTGAAGTCAACAGTTTTACAGTGACAAATAGGAAGCCATAACTAAACCCAGTATATCTGGACAGGCATATTGAAGACAACTGTTCTGTCATGTCCTTACCCCACTATTATTATGATGTCCTGAGGAAGCTGCCGTTGTCTTCAGAAGACTTTTGTGAACTTTGAACTCTTTGGATTTGGTAGTTGTCACAAAGCCATCCTTCAAGGAGATCCAGATGGGTTTGCCCTCTTTACCTTCAAACCACTCAGTAGCCTCCACGGAAGGCTCTGGACCCATGGTGTCGGGGTACAAGTCCTCCTGAAACAGGTCGGACTGCAGGGAGAAAAAGAGAGGCAGACACGCGGAGAGTGTGAGGGATCAGAATGATCAGAATGTGCTTTAATCAATAGAGCCCAAGGGGGGTGGTGTGTGGTTAATACACCATGGGGCTAAGGGCTGATCCAATACACGACACAATGTGCCTGGTAAGTCCTGAGTTACCCCAGAGTGGGCTCATTATTATTATTAAAAACCGACGTTCTTGTCACACCCAAAACGTCCCACGCAACCACGCACTGCTTGAAGTACCCAGTCGGGAGTGCGCTTACCTTGCGGGGTACCGTCATGACAATGGGCTCACACTTCCTCTCATGGAGCTTGTAGAACCTAACGCAGGCGAAAAAATGAAATCACAGGTTTGGATTCGGCACGAGATGCTTGCGGTACATCCGAGAGATGCACAGTAGTTACACGTTGTCGGCTGATTCAAATCCCCCCCAGTGCTTACCTTGCGATTTCACACTTGTTGACCTCCAGGCCCCTCTTGGGCATGTAGCCCATACCCTTCTGACTCTCCTTACTGCTGTACATGGACAGGTAGTGGACATAGGGAGCCTCATCGGTCACCTCGAAGTACCGGATACTGCTGTCACCCTGAAGTGGAGGAACCGCATCATGGTGTGTTTGGGCGCTTCTGCGTTTTGCGGGTGATTGCGGGGGGGGGGGGGGGGGGGGGGGGGGGGGGGGGGGGGGGGGGGGGGGGGGGGGGGGGGGGGGGGGGGGGGGGGGGGGGGGGGGGGGGATTCACACCAACCTTGCCGCAGAGGTAGACGACGCCAGTGTCAGGGTCAAAGAAGGGCAGCAGGACGCCACTGCTGGTGTCTAACTCCTGCAGGGTGAGAGGCTCCCCGAAGTTCTTCTGTCAACACACGGGTCAGGTGGCTTGTTAAGTTCGTGACTCTCTGTGGGGAGTTCCAGGAACTTCGCGACCATCTCGTAACACTCACCGGGTCCCACAGCGCCACTTGTCTCTCGCTCATACGACTGAAGCCCGTGCTCAGGATCTTTCCGTCAGACACGAAGACGGCCTTAATGGGCCTGGAGCCCTCATGGGTCTTCTCCCTTTCCTGAGATTGCAGAGGCAGAGAGATGGAGCAAATTGCGGACTCGCATGAAAAGCGTAGACTCACAATAACGCAGGTTCATTTGCCAAAGACACACACATCACTGACTGCAACTGTGTTTAGAACTCCAACAAGCCTGTTAGCTGAGTTCATCTGACTATGGTTGTCGTGGCGGGCCCAGAGTCATACTGAAGGGGTCGGAGAGGACTGCACTAACATAGATGACGGTGCCTTTGCGGGGGTCCAGCACACGCAGGGTCTTGTCCTTGCAGGAGGTGAGGATCTGGGAACCGTCACTGTTCCAGCCGGCGCTGTAGATGAGGTCCGGGTGGATGGAGTCGATCCTCACCACGGCCTCGCCACACGCCACATTCCACAGGATCACCACGTTGTCACAGCCTGGGCCACCAGGGGAGAGACAGACGGAGGGACACGGAGTCAGGCCGAGCCCACGCAGGAGGCACTTCAGAGGGGACGCATCGGAGCGGTGACGTACCTGCACTCATTAGCACGTTGTGGGCGGTGGGGTGCCAGCTGAGGATACCCACGCGTTTAGAGTGCCCCTCCAGCTTCACCACGGGGTCCTTCAGGGGAGAGACCAGGCCACCTTCCGGGATCTCCCAAATCTGAATGGTAGAGGTAGTAAAGGAATGAGTGACCACAGTACATGCAGGCCAACGGGATAACAGGGAGGCAGAAGGCAGTGTCTTTTGTGATCTTCTACTCACCATGACACTGCAGTCCTCTGAGCCACTGGCAATGATGTTGTCATTATGGGGACAGAATTCAATATCAAGCACTGGGCCTGTATGTCCACAGACTGTTGGCTGGGACATGTCAATTCGCCCCGTCTACAGGGTGACAAAAAGACACGAGATACTATAACAGACACACACACACACATTTAACCTGTTCCCTCAAACTAGGGTATTTATACGGTAAAAACACATGTTGGTTACAGAGGTAGAGTGACAATGTTAAGACGAGAGGAACTCTGTCAGCTGATTTCATGGCTATACCTCCAATTAGTCTTAATGCCATGTTGACTGTGTTAGAGAGCTTAGCACTTTGTCAGGAGAGCACTAGAGAGCTGCAACACACACATACAAAACACACGCACACACACACACACGCATGTGACCATCACTGTTGGCCCTCAACCACACTCAAGCTAACAAACGATTAAATAATTGTACAACAAAAAGTATTGCCTTGCTTTGAATTAATCGAATACAAATTGAAATATTACTGTAAAAACTATACAATAGCTTTCCAGAGTACTAAAGCAACAAAAAAATGTAACTTCTCAAACATAATACATGACATGGCTTAAATCAAACCTTTGGGTCTTAAATGCGTTGTACATTTGGTAGAACCACTATTCTTCACGATTTCAGCACAAATGGCAGAGACACTGGTGATTGGTAATACATGATCAGCCTTTAAGTATGCCCTTATCTGTCAGGATAACATCATGAACCATTCAAAATGTATCTTAAAATGTACCTCTACGAGACTAGTAGAAATGTATGTGTTTCAGGATACATTGAAGTGAATGCATCCCACACAAATACAATTTACCCCCAAGACAAGCATAGCTTTATATTTAACTATACAGAAATGCATAGGATAATGTGCTAACGTACACACTCAAATATACGGTAAATGCAACTTCACTACGCTGCGCCCCAGCCACATCCTGTCAAGTTCGTTTTGCTGAAGCTCTCCAAATATGGTGAAAAACTAGCAACGGCACAGAGACAGAATGACGTGTAAAAGTGAAACCCTAGCCCAAACTTCCTTATTCAGCTTAATGTGCGATGTCGCCCTGCAATGTTAAAAGAAAAACAAAAAAAACTGGTTTCTTAGGAGGTCGAACCGATTATGCACCAAACACTTATCAAACTGTTACCATAGTTACTAGAAAGGTGGCATGTTAACATATTTCATTAATGAGGATTGAGACTTGGGGCATAAGGACGGATCTACTACATAAAAGATGAGACATTTGACGCCTGACAACCGTCAACGTAAAGGGGTTTCTTTTGACCTCCGTGTGTCCCTGATCCAGCCCACCTTGCTCAGGGGCAGCACTAGGAAGGCGCCTCCTCCACTGGCATCCACAATCATGGCCACGAACTTGGGGTTGACGGAGCAGAAGTTGCTGTCCCAGGTCATCTGAGAGATGCGGATGTCATCGTAGCACTGGTCAGCTTTCACCGCCTGGCCGAAGACGTGACGGAACTTACTGGCCCTGACTACCTTCCTGGACATGGTGACCTGGGAGGGAAGGGAGGACACACGGGGGGGGGGGGACACACCAAGGTAGAAAGAGGAGGGGAGGAGAGTCACAGGAAAAGGGATCAGAAGATCATAAGAACAGGAAGATGCACTGCTGTGGTAATCAAACGGTTAATGTGTTTCAACACGGAACGCCAAGTACAGTGGCTTCAGAGGGAAGAGTTCCCAGGCCGCGTACACACGAAGGCAGACCGCTCCTCCCGTTCTCATCCACATGAGCATCCCTGACCTGATGCTCTCTCCAGGTCGCTACATGACCGATGCCTTATGTGGACACGAACGGGCAGGAAGGAAAGGCAGAAAAAAAGGAGAACAAACAATTGCAAAATAATTCCTCGGGTTCCTTTTTTTGTCTTCATATCTGATGTAAACCTGTGGCTTTGTGTAATAGTCACTCGCTTTTAGTTCGCAATTATTTATTAAAAAGCAATTATTTGACAAGAATTTGGGGAAATAATAGCAGTAGATGGAAACGGAAAGGCCTACTTTGAATCAGGCAGTACAACACCTACAGCTCAGTGACAGTTATGCCACATCCTCCATGCAAAAAACTAAACCACAAAACCATTTTGTCTTTTAATTCACACACAATATTTCTTCCTTCCTCTCAAATTGAACACTGACAGCATAGACATATATGTACAGTGGCGTTGGAAGGCTGATGCACTGTTAATATAAAATAATGAAAATAATAGAAATATGAAATAGAAATACATAGACATTTTAAGGATCTGTAAGAATTCTGTATAGAAGAACAACCTAAGATCCCCTCCCAGTGGGTTTGTCAACTCATTGTAACTACCTTTGATAAAACACTCTTTCTATGACTTTAGTAATAAATCTGATCATTCACGTTACCTTTTTGCAAAACCTATGCAGTGTTTTTTGTACATCATTAACGGTGTACCAAAAAAGTAATCACGGTGATATTATGTATTCTTTGCAAGCTGTAACCAACAAAATAAAAATGTTGTAATGTTTTCATTCAATTTAGATTGTCATGCATAACTAGGATAGGCTTCATGCCACACGTTTTAGATCTATGAATAGGAATATCAGTGAAGTCTCGGCCTATATCCCATACATTAATGGAAACCCCCAAAAAGTGAGCATAAAATATACCTCTATTTGCAAACGTGACTTCCTCAAATCTGAAGCCGCGCCTTAGCAATGACTTTTAACTAACTTGCCAAAGACTACATAGTTCTCGTTGCACTGGTGCATCATGAGGCCCCTTTAGGAAATGTTCATCTTATTTAGGCATTCTGTGCTGAATGCTTCATAATTTTATAAAGGACTCAGACCTGTGTACACGTCAATAATTTCTGCATGTGTCTGTAGGCCAACAATTAAATCGCTGTGCAGAATCATTAAAGAAGAGCAATCGGGGACTAAACAGCACGGTAAGTATGGGATTTAAATGAATGTAAGAACAATGCTGAAAGTAAGCTTACCTGATTTTAGTGATGGTAAATAGCTGTGCTCAGTCAAGCTCCCAGGTCCTGCTGTGTAGCCAGAAAGAGGAGTAAGTGCCGGTAGTCGATTAGACCTCTTTATGTGATGGAGGAAGTGAGAGTTTGAGATGAAGGTGGAAATGGGAGGTGTCTATTTTGTCAGTATTCAGTGCAACTTTGAACCATTTGAACAATAGATGTCAAGACGATTAGACTAGGTGGCTGAAAAAAATTGCCTTGATGGACAGGCCATCAAAAACATGTCAGCGTGATAACTATTTATTTAAATTTCATTGTAGATATCAATCTTAAACTAAACACGAGTCCACTATTTGGGAAACAAACGCATTCAAATGCACCCTTTTTCTGCACTGTTTGTTGCAGTGAAAGCAGTTGACACTCATGGCCTAATTCATTTGAATTTTGACAAAGTTTAATGATTTGTTAAAAACTACAGACTAAGGTGGCTGCCATTTTTGGAGGATTTGTAACCTTCAGACTTAAAAATTTATCGAGGGCCCATAATCCCGCAGAGCAAACTGGAGTTTGTAACAGTGTTGGTATTCACAGGCAGCTAGCCGTGTGTCCGGACCGGGGCAACAGTACTCCCACGGGGAAGCACAGGGGCAGCAGAAGCATGATCCAAGCCGAGACACCAGGCCGATCTTCTTTAGGGATCAGCAAAAGTGATGATGAAGCCATATAGGCGAGGGCACGGTCTGTAATGCGACCTGGTCTAAATTAATTCTCATTATTCTCTGGAGGTTATTTTTGCAGGAGAGTGTGGCGTTCTCTCTTCTCGCTCTAAACATTCATCGAAGAAGTTTTCAGCCAATACTTGTGAGCAAGCGTGTGAGTGTGATAAGAGACTTGTGTCTCAATGGGACCAAAAGGCAAAATGAAAACATAAGAAGCAGAGCGGCTTGTCTAGATGTGGGTCACAGGACACATGAATCTGTAAGTCTCCTGATTCTGCTGGAAGGACGAGGCAAGGCTCTAGGATTGCGAATTAGGCATCTTGAAATTGGGAAGAAAAATAAACTGACGTGGATACACTCGTTTTCACTACTTGCGCTCACTACAGTCTCACTACATAAATACACAGCAAATCCCAATTAGGGTACATTATGACCAACATTTTCTAACACAAAAAAATACAAGTTTGACGATTTCAATGTAATTAAACGCTTCTGTGGCTCATGTTAATCTATGTTGCCTAATGTAGTCATCTCAGTTTTTACTTAAAACTGGGTTGATTCTTTCACTTGTTTGTAACAATTGCCAATAAGTCGTATAAGTCTGTGAATAAAGTAACAGCTGTTAGGTACCAGGATATAAAGTATCTAATAACGTACTTTAAGTCTGCACTGCTCCTAACGGTCTGGATTATATACAATAATGGAAGCTCAGGAAAACACCTATGCAGATAAGACCCTGTACACTGTAAAATGTTCCTGATGATGATCCTAAAAAGGGAATAGACAAAATGGATGGTCGTAGGCAGGTTTAAAAAATATAGACTTCAGTTTATTGCACAATCGTTGCTGGAGACTAATGAGTGAAAGGGCCTGTCTGTACATACCAACACAATGCCGATGGGTAAACGGAGAGAATACACACGGGGAGATGGTAATACATGAACCCAGGTGTAGGTGAGAACACATGTTGGTCAATGAGGCACAGAAGGGTGTCACCTGCACCCGTAGATGAAGCAGATGACATACAGGGTCCATAATACATATAACGGGTTTGTGCAACCCTGAACACTCAGAGTTCATCAGGCTTAAGATGTTATTTAGGATGATTAGTATGTGAGTCGGGGCCTGTGAGTTAATCAGTCTCCCACCGCCAGATAAAGAATAGTTGGCGGGAAACCAACAAACAATACCACGCATGCAGTGGACCGCGGCAATACAATAAGTTATGTCCACCAGATGGAGACAAATGAACAGCCTTTTAGAGAACCCAAGACAGACCCAAAACAAGGACTAACAGAGAAACAGACAGACCCTCCAGAATGCTCCCTTCATCCAAAAAGACGGTCTCATCAACGGTATACAAGTTAGACAGTATCATAATTTGTACCAATCCTCCACAGAATAATATTAATATTAAGCATCATTGTTATCATATAACAAGATTTTAGACAGTAAGTCCTTTATAAATAGTCATGAACAGGCTAGCCGGCACCTGTGTATATATACATATATATATTTAAAAAAGTGGTATACCAAACATGTCCCATTTCTTAATGTTTTCAAGCATCATGTCATCGTCATGATAATAGAACAGTAGAACATACAGACGCGGCACAATGACAGTTGGCTGGCCTGGTCCCAACTCGGATGGTATTCAAATAAAAATGGCATTCAGCTTATCTCCCCTTTTTATCATGTTTTTTATACATTTTCAATATCTCGTAACATTCTTTTATCAGACACCACCCCAACGAACAGTCCTAGGGTCATTCTCACAAAACGAACATTTCGTGTTTTAGGTAGGTTTCTGAAGTAGAATTTTATAAAATATCATCTTATATTTATAATCATTTTATATATATATATATCTTTTTTAATTAATAAGTAAATAAATATATAAGCAATCTCCAGACACTAGATAGCTACAGCAAAGCCATCAAGCATCAGTTGTTGCCATCAGCCATTAAGGAACACCTCCTTTTTAGATAACTGACAGCTGTACTATTCAAGCCGCATCATCTCCAACAATTCACTAATGGGCGAGGTTCAATAGTTGAAGCTTGCTCTTATTCTGTCTAGATGTTGATTCAGGTGGGTTACTAGTGTATTGGGTAGAACGTCACATTGACACGATGCTGATGGCAAGACAACACGATGCATGTAGTGTATCTGTGCCGGAAGAACGATTATTGCAGATGCACGGGTTTGTAAATCAATTTGTAACTCGGATGTTCAAACTGGTTTTGTGAGAATTACCCTCTACGGGGTCTTCTAATATTACTGTGCCTTAGGCTTTAAGAGCACTATCATTACTGTATTCAGGAGTGCTTCACCACGGCACCTGTTGTTTGAGGCTCCAAAAGCCATCTTTTACAGAGGAACCCCTGACCTCTGTGTAACAGCTACGACTATGGCACCCTGAGAAGTGGAGAACCCAGGATGGTGGTATGTAGAGAGCCAACTGGCTCCTTTTGTTCTTTGCGACATTTGAGAAACATACCAGTTGAAGAAACATTCACTTCAGACATTGTGAATGTGTTCGTATCTGACAATGCATAGATATCCAGTTGTAATTGGTGATATTCACATGCTCCTCCCCCATACATCTCCCGTCGTAATTGATCGAGAGGGTTCCAAAACCCCAGTCTCCCCAAACCCACCGGGTCATCTCTTCAACAGCACTGAAAATACTTTCAGTTGGATCCATGTTCATGTACATTTAGTAAATAAATAAAGAGATGTGGTCGATGTTCAAAACACAGTAGTACCCGCCCTCAGTCGGTATACCATTTCACTAGAGCATTGTCTTATACATATTTAATTCCTGGTCCATATTACCTTTCCCTTACATAGGTATAAAATAAAAAACTCTTCGTTAAATATGGTTTGCACTGTATGTATATACACTGCTCAAAATTAAGGGAACACTTAAACCACACATCAGGTCTCAATCAAAATCTTTACTGTACATTGTGTAATTCGTTGAGAACAAAATGACGTAACAACAGTCAATGAAAACCAGAAATTCATCCTGGTACCTAACAGCTGTCAGAGTACCTAGCATGTGGAGGTCAGTGCGACCATCCTCAGACCATCACTGACCCACCGCCAAACCGGTCATGCTGGACGATGTCGCAGGCTGCAAAACGTTCACCACGGTTCCTCTCTCACGTCTGTCACATGTGCTCAGTGTGAACCTGCTCTCATCTGAGAAGAGGACAGGGTGCCAATTGAGGACTTGCCAATTCCAGTACAAACTGGATGGGCTGCAGGTGTCGCCTCATGCTACCAGTGGTGACAAAGAAACTAGGAAAAAACTAAACTAGAGAAAAACAGTCAGGAAGGATAATGCGAAAGCAATTGTCTGTTGCCACCACCTGCAAAACCATTCCCTTTTTGGGGGTAATTTTGCTGCTGCCTCTCCAGTGTACCTGTTGTCACTTTCATTGGCACTAAAACAGGTGACACTAATTCACAATTGCTTCTGCTTCCTAACTGGACAGATTGATATCCCTGAAGTTTAATTGACTTGGTGTTATATTATGATGATTACATGTCCCCTTATTTTTTTTGAGCAATGTATAATCTTCATACATACATGTATTTACATTATTTATATGGACTTTAAATAAGTTTAATGTTTGTTATTCACTTTGATCCAAAGCCCTTTTGAAATAAAGAAATAAACCGTGCAGTTTATTTGATATGGTTGTATTGCCTCTGTTCTAGTCCCTCACATTCCTACAAAAGTATATGCTGTCAAATGTTCCCCTCTTATCACATATGAGCCACTGCCTTGACAGCATGTGAAGCTCTCTGCTGGAATGACTGACATATAATGTGTCATATGTAACAATGCACAAGCATTTAGCGAATACTAACTTAATGTCCTCTTGTGAGACAATTAATTTTTGTTTGAGACCTACAAACATGCATTAATAATCAATTTCATTCAATGCGCCTTCATACAATTTTAGCTTGTGGCAATACAAGGGGGCCATAGTTCCATTTGAGTCACCATGACAAAGGGGCTGATTACTTACGTGTACCATTAACAAAGGTCAGGTTGACGTCTGAGGCCTGTGTAGGACTGGCTGGGAAATGCTCTCTCGCCTTTGACTCAATGTGAGCAAATTATGTGCTACAACAGAGGCTCATGACACTTCATTTGGCAATTGGTGAGTGAGTGTTTGTACCAGGCTACACGTTTTACACAGAAACATGCTGGATTAACCTTAAAGCAACAACTTTACCTAGTTCTCCCATGGACTAGTTAAAAGTAAAGCAGATTAAAAAAAAAAAAATCCCAAATACATCAATAAAATACATTGAAGTAATCAAAAAGTAAACATTGTACTATACCTCAGTGCATAAACCAAAATGCCAGTGCAGAATCCAGTGCCCAAAAATTACAGTTTTCTTTTGAAAATGTGCAACCTGAACATGTTTGCTAAGGGTTTCAGTCTGAAAGGGTGATAGGATTAGGGGTTCATTTATGCTGGCTTGGTGTCGCCTTATAAAATAACACTAAGTGAAAGGTCAGCTTGGTACTGCTCTACCTTGAAGGTAAGCAAAGAGCAGGGTCAAGTTAGCTATGTTAAGTAGTACTAAATGTCCAGCTTTGGCATTCCAAATTATCAACACAAATCAAGCAGTTACACAGTCAATGAAGTAGCCTAGCCTTCAGCCGTTTCAACACTTTTTATGGCAGGACAGACCTCCTAGGCTGTAGTAGTTAAGGAAAACCTTATTATAGTGCATTCTAATTGTAAAATCAATCCCCGGAAGAGTCTTTCTAACACTAAACATATTCATTGTTTGGAGTCAGACTGGTGGCAGAACTACCGTAAGATAAGACCCACCTAGACATACAGAGTTTAACACACCTCAACATCAGGTGTTTTCACTTAACAATTTCCCATAACTCTTTGAATTACTTACCATAAGAAATGTGCAAAACATTATTAAAATGACAATCAACAAGGATGAAAACACATTTAAAAAAAAATAGTCAACGTATTCTAACCGACGATTCCATTTAAAATTCCTCAGTAATGAGGAATAGTTCAATAGAATAAATGATGAATAAAGAAATGAGGTGCAACTTCTCGTCATATTACAATCAACCAATAAACAGTACTGAACAACAGTAAAAAAATAAATAAGTACATAAGCGTGTGCGCGTAATCGGACATGATTCCCTAGTCAAAATGGCCGTATTTTCACTGGCACAATAAACCTGGTCCAGTCTAGCATTTACAGTAGGCCATGTGTACTACAGGGCACTAAACGGTAGGTACCACATAGATCCAGCACTAACAAGCCAGGGAATGAACCCCTTCACCCGCACCCAGTTGCTCCCGATGTAACCACAGAGACGGAGGGACTGAGGGCAGAAACAAAAGAAGGGAGGAACGACTGAAGCGAGGGAGGATGTGTAGTTCCATAGGACTGTGTGACAGGTCTGGGAGAGCTTTGTGCATTACCTGTGTGTCATGGGGCACGTACTGAGTGTGAGGCTCCCACAGTTGACATGCTACGCTGCATAGGTTGCAATAGAGTGACATCAGAAGAAGACTTCAGAAAGGGTTTTCCTGCTCAGTGCATATGATATCATTTCTTTCAACACGTGGTCAATCTACTACCGGAAAAAAGAGCAATAGGTTGAAACAGTTATTGACAGTCAACAGTAAATCCACCGAGTCGGCTATTGCTCAAGTGTAAATGCTCTCGCACCTGAAGACGTGTCTGTGCACCTCCCATCCCCTGTCTCCTTGTGTGTACCCTCCCTCGGATCCTCTACCGTGTCTGCGCACCTCCCATCCCGTCTCCTTGTGTGTACCCTCCCTCGGATCCTCTACCGTGTCTGTGCACCTCCCATCCCATGTCTCCTTGTGTGTACCCTCCCTCAGATCCTTTACCGTGTCTGTGCACCTCCCATCCCGTCTCCTTGTGTGTGTACCCTCCCTCGAATCCTGTACCGCAGGGGTGGGCAAATATTTTGGCTCGGGGGCCACATCAGGATTTTGAAATGAAATGGAGGGCCACATTTGTTTTTGTAATTTGTTAATCATAATTGATTTGGAGGCCAGAAAAGGGCAAAAGTTAAAACATACATTACATATGTACAGTAGATCCCATATAAGGTGTAAATAGTTACAATTCTGACTCAGATGTATAA
>JACXGK010001274.1:16371-64729 GCA_016801125.1 Novumbra hubbsi | reverse complement strand
ATGAACCCAAAACAACAGGCGCAGAGATTTTACAGGTTTAGCAAAGAATATTAGGAGGACAATTTACAGAAGGACAGGACAAGACTGAGGTACCGGATTTCTTTTACATTTGAATTTTCTTCTTTCTTTCTTGTGCTTTTAGTATTTACCCTGCTAGAGGGCAGCAGAGTACCATGCGAACTTTCAAGAAAGTAAAAAAAAACATTCTGCGGCGACTTAATTTGATTGCTCCATAAATTAACTGTGTTCTGCCTTTCCTCACGTCATGTCATTCATTGTCTTCCATTTCTCTGGACCTGTTTCCGCGTAAGGGTCATGTGAACTAACACATTTCAAAACCAGTTCACTGGCGTGGATTACATTAAAGTTTCCAGCATTCTCCCTAGGTTCGTCGGACTGCACTCAGTTAGTTCGCTCCTTATCTTTTTCGCTCTTTAACAAACTCCAGACGGCTCTTAAGTTAAACACTTTGGTTTCCCTTGCCCGTTTTAAAAATGTGATGGAGGATCAATGTAAGGTTGTCTGTGATTGTTTGGGTTGAACTGTATGTTTTTCTTTTGTAGGTTTTTTAATATTATTATATTATAATTTATTTTATAATATATATTTTATTATTATTTTTTATTTGTGTGCCTAACTGTACAAGAGATCCAGGGCTCACATTTGTTTTAATAAAGTATGGCCTGAATCTGAAATAACTAAATATTATTCATCAACATCCTTGCATTTCTAAAAGTTATACAATTGAAACCTTAAGTACATGTTGCTTGACAGAAAACCATTAAGGTCACCAGCCATGACTGCTTCATATTTAGCAATTGTAGCGTTACAACTTTATGACAGTTTACTGCTCCCTTCTTTCACCGATCACGGCATGAGATCACCCAAGAACAGGACAGGAATTTCAAGAATGGCCATCTTTGAAAGCCTTCATTAAAGTCCTAGCAGAACAGTTTAGCCCCAGTGAGTGCTGCCTGGATGGACAGAGGGGCTGGAGATGAGCCTCACGCATTTAAAAGGTTGATTTGTTTGTTCTCCACAGAATGGCGACAAATGCTGGTCACAGCCTGGGAACAATTGTCAGGCAGCCTTGCTGAGTTGATAAGAAAGACATGTCTCGACTCCCTTTCTTCTGTTGTAGCCAACAGTAAAACACCCATGAATGTAGTCATATCTCTTAATTCAGCCTGGCTTGCACCCCCTGAAGTCTTCTCTTCAACACAAGGGATCAATCATGTTCTTTCCCCCTGGAGACCTCCAACGGGCTGCCCTGCGGAGCTGTGGTGTCAGGTTGTGGAGCTGAGGGTGGACACACGATCCATAGGTTGTGGAGCTGAGGGTGGACACACGATCCATAGGTTGTGGAGCTGAGGGTGGACACACGATCCATAGGTTGTGGAGCTGAGGGTGGACACACGATCCATAGGTTGTGGAGCTGAGGGTGGACACACGATTCATAAATTGTGGAGCTGAGTGAGCTCCCTCACTGATATCCATATTATGGGTGGAGGGGCTGATATTGACACAGCTGCATTGACTAGACGATAAAATAAAGTGGGATGAATGAGGTCGACCTTAGAGGATCATACAGCATTGACTCCCCACTGAGGCTAAACCTTTCATCTACACATTCTCAGAAGCTGACAGTCATTTTTTGTAGGTAAATACACACAAAAAATTATGGAATACATTTCAATTAAACCTTAGGGATATCAATCGGTCCAGTTAGGAGGCATAAGCGATTGGGAATCAATGTCAACAGTGTTGGTGCAAAGGAAAGTGACAGGTGCACAGGAGGCAACAGAAAGACAACTGCTCTCTCCTTATCCTTCCTGACTGATTCTTCTCTAGTTTTACGTGTCACTACTGGTGGCCTGCAGCCCATTCAGCACAGGTAGTCCAACTCCTCCAGGATGGCACGTACATACGTGGCGACGCAGGAAGGTTTATTGTGTCTACCAGTACAGTCTCAAGAGCATGGAGGAGATACCAGGAGACGGGCCGTTACAAAAGGAGAACTGGACAACGGTTGAGTGTTTGAATCCAGTTTCCATTGACCGTTGTTATGTAATTTTGTTCTCAACGAATTACACAATATACAGTAAATATTTTGATTTTTAACAAAAGAGAAAATAAGCATGTATGGTTAACTAAGGGTAACTTTATTTCATTTTAGCAGGTGTTTTAGTCTCAACAACATACACATGTACATATAGAGAGGTAGCGGTAGTGTTCATTCTCACCCCCTCTCCAAACTGACCTAAACACACACAGTGCAAATCATCACAGTGTAGCAAAAATTACGATTGTCAATACAGTTCATCCGTAGATACTCCCTCATATAATCTTGCATAACAGAGGGTAGTCCCAGCTAACAGAAAAAATATAGGCACAAAAGATTCTCATAACCAGTTATGTATGGTCATGTAGAGTATAATGGTCACAGAGGCAAATACACACAGATAGACAACAAAATAATTGTTCATTATGCAATAGATTGACTCACAGCTCCAATATTAACACTGTAATGCTGAGGATATAGCAACCATAAACAAATATAACTTCTGGTTCTTCTAAAAGTAATATTTCTATGAAATACAGAGACTAATCACATTTAGTAAGTAAGGTATGTGGGTGCTACTAAAATCCCAAAATATTTTACAATTAAAAAGAATAATTGAACTCTCATTCGTTAGTACAGAAGTAAAACTAGAAAAACACATTGAAACGTGCTTTGATTATTTGTATTTTTTTTACTTACCTTGTCTTTATTAAGTTCTATTGTATCATATGTTTTGAATACTGCCATATCTCCCAGGTCACATGTCTGTGATTAAACAAAGGTTTTCATCAGACCACACTATCACAATGGACGGATAACAAATCATCGCTCATATTAAAAAAAGACAAAAGGCGAGAGCATAAAGAATCCCTCATAAGTTTCCCTAAAAACACATTGCCTGTCATTCAGCTAATCCTTCATATATTCAACCATAAATAAATAGCAAATATTTCACTTTAAATGCACTAGATTTAAATGGAAAAATAATGACTTCATTACAAAAGTTAGCATTACATCGATAAGCGGCTTAACATTTGAATTATAATATACTAGCTAGTGAGGGTTTAAAACATTTCAGCAAGGCATTAGAGGTTACTGAATGCTGTCCTTTACAGTGGATGACAGGGTGAATACTCTGAAAGTCAATGCTGGATTATATGAAATACAACACATGCAGTGATTAACTAATAAACCCTACTGATAATTCAACTATTGTAAAATTCTAATAAACTTTTTCAAAGACCATGTAATTAATTAGCATTGTGTAATTACTCTATGATAATCTAAACAGTGTGAAACAAAGAAAAAAGCATGTAATGCATGGTCCCATTATCACTAGGCTGTTGGCTAATTTCCCAGTGACCAGAAAGTCCATAGTGACCAGAATGATCCAACAATTGCTCCAGGCCAGGCTGCTACACACTTCAAGCAGGGTTTTCACACATCGTTCTACATCCTTTTGTAACTAAAATGTTGGACCGGATTGTATACAATGCTTTGTTTCTTGCACGAAGTGCATTGTGGCCTTCAGTAGCGGTCTCTCAATTGTGTTGGTTTACAAAGAAAATGTCGATATGACGTGGTCTTGGCTGGAGGACCGTTTATATCCAGATGAAGAGCTGAAGTAAGTCTCTCCATCCGTACTTATGTCATCCTCATCCTCATCGTCGTCCATGTTGTTGAGCAAAGGAGCAGAGTTGGTCTTACGCCTTCAGGGAAAAAAAATAGGACTTGTTATTCTGTCTGGTGGACTGGGTGGGGTGCCTTAGTGGGCTAAAGCCAACACACGGAATATATTCATGCTAGACTACATCATCCAGGCAGTTGAGTAATGCCCCAGACATGTTGTGAAGAATATGTTCAGATGAATTACAGTGTTGTCACATAATTTGCGTGCACCTGTGAAACTTTGCTCATTAGCTTGCGCTTTACGCAGAGAAATCCCTTTGGTTCAGGCTGTCAGCTCCTTCAGCTGGCTAGAACTACATTACAATTACCAAAGTAAATGAATACCAAAGCAGAATGAGTATGTTGGGAGCATGTTTACTCAGCATGTTTACCTGATCTCGCTGCGTAGGACTTTGAGCTGGCTCTGAAGCTGCTCGTTGGCCTCCTGCTGTTCATCCAGGTCTCTCTGCAGTTTCTTTTTGCCGTGTTCCAGCCGGTCAATCTCCTCCTCCGCCTCGTCCATCTGTCTCTTCAGAGCCTTCAGACGCAGGTTCAGCTGCAATAGGAAAACAAAGGGTTACACCGTTTCTGTCTGTGTGTATGCATGCGTGCGTGCGTGTGTGTGTGTGAGTGTGTGTACATGTGCAAGATGCATCCTGACCTGGTCTTTCTGATCCTGCAGTGAGTGGTGCTCTTCATCAACTTGCATCATCATCTCCTTCACCTTCCTCTCCAGCCTGCGGTTGACCAGCTGTAGGTTGGCACGGTCCCTAGACACAGCAGTATTATAGTTAAAGACTACCGACCTCCTCCAGGCCACATACAGTAACCAGGCGGACGGAGGACCCAGAAGAAGAACCCTGAACATGGCAATTATTAACTGGATTATAATGAATGGAAAATGATTTTGGGAAATTCAGAAATGTGAATTGCAAAGATGAAGATTTCTTTAAACGTACAATCGACATGGTTTGAATGAACAAGCTCTCGCAACAGGTTGATAATTTTGATCTTACATATGTACTGGACAGAAAACTGCCTGGAAACGTATACTATTTGGCCATATGCCACAAACCTCATAAATCTACACATTGTAAATTACAATAAACTCAATCTCATAATGACCTAAAGATTGAAGAACATAACTGAACAACCCAATGAACCAAGGTTAGGTGGGATGTGAACTACTGTGATCTGTAGACTAGGGACTCTCCACTCAACCCACAATCCCACTCCTCAAGGAACCCAACCCCAACCATACCTCTCCTCCCCCTCCAGCCTCTCCTCCAGCTCCTGGATCCTACTTTCCAGCTGGCTCACCAGCCCCTCCTTGTTAGACTTCTGGGAGCCCTCCAGATGGGCTATCCTGCTCTTCAGGTCCTTGTTCTGTATGAAACGATGTGAGAAACAACTTAAGTCTTAGTTCTACTTAAATGGCCCAATGCTTTGGTCAACGAGCCATTGTCCAGTCAGAAGTATGGAAATGGAAACCGGGACGGACAGACAGACGGATGGATTAGATGAGTGCTTGGTATGAGCCTAACAGAGCTGTCACCGATAGCTTGCCGTGGTTTTCCCCCCAGACGGGAATGGAGAGCCTGGGCAGAACAGGGCTGTGTGTACCTGTCTCTCCAGTGTCATCTTGTCACACTCCAGGTCCTGTCTGCCAGCCCTTTCCTGCAGGAGTTCATTCCTCATCTGCTCCACCTGCCAACCACAGCAGAGAGGACTGTCATTGCAAAGGTTACACTCCGAGAACGGAGTGTATCAGAAGCTGCTTGGGTGCTGGTGCAAAGAAACCTTTCTGTATGTGTGCAGTAATTGTGGCATCCCGCTGCGGGTTCAATCCTAGTCGTGTATGGATATTGTTTAATTGCATTCCTCGGGTGAATGATGTAACGTCAGCACTCCTTTTTTATAGGCCTACAGCAGTACGCACAGCCATATTGTGATTTACCTAGTGCCAGGAATCCACTTTAGACCCGCAATTTATCAGATGGTTGAACGTCTCTCCAACCACCAGATAAATTAATTTCTGCTTTACTTTTTCTGTGAAAGATTAGCAATAGAGAATCAACAACCTTTGACAATCCTGGTTGCATGGCTAGAGTTAGGAGTACGAACTCAAATGGACAAAGAGAGAGAATTTTTTTTGTACACTATAGCCTTGTTCAAGAGAAGGTAATACAGAAAACTATTTAGACTTCTTTTGTCTCTATACACTTTGTACCACAGTTTGTATTTGAAATCTAACTGTAGCTGATTCTCATCTTTTCAGGGTATTTGTGTAAATATTGGTTTCACTATTTAGAAAGGACCGGTTTTTGAATACATAGTCCATATTTCAGGGCACCCAAAGTGTTGTGGCAATAAGCTAAACAGGTTTTTCTGGTTTGTGTTAGCCCTCAGAGTGTGCGATTGGTGTCAATCAACATATGGGCCTGAAATGACAATGGAAGTCAAGGAAGCAATTATGAACCTTTTTTAAAAAAATCCATCAGAAACATCAAAACAAGTCGTACCAACAACAACTGTTTGCAGCATAATTAAAAGAGGAAATTGCTGTTAAACTTTGTTATCGCACAAAGCTTGGTAGACCAAGGAAGACATCTAAAGCGTATGACGAAGAATGTTCAGCATATTGAAGTAACAAAATGTCTGACAGATCCAAAACACCCCCATGAAGTAGGCATTACAATCTGTATAAGACATCTACTCTGCAAGGTGCAAATCACTAGTTAACCTTAAAAACAGTATGGCCCTTTTAGAATTTGCTCAGAAGTTCCTAAAATAGTCCACTGAGTTCTGGAAAAAAGATTGTGTTGATAGATGAGACAAAGATACTTATACTGGATAAAAAAAAAAAAAAAAGAAGTGTCCAAGATCCACAGCGTACCATCTCATCTGTGAAGATCAATATGTTGGAGAGCAGAATGTTATGACAGTGGAACTGGCTCCATGTCAAGATAATGATAATGAACTGCTGACAGCAGCAATGGAACAAATTCTGAAGTGAACAGAAAAGCCTTGTCTGCTGAATATCGTTTTAACTCATAAAGCAATGTAATGGCCTTAAAGCACACTGCTATGGCAATGAAAAAATGTTGTAGGGTCTAAATCCAAATAGAAAATGTCTTTCAAGAGGAGATTTAAGGCAAAAACACCTCAAACCAAACAACAGCTGAATAAGGCTGCAGTATCGGCCAGGTAAAGAGCCCCAGCATCTGGAGTCACTGGGTATCAAAACGTACAATAAATGCTTGACATGGACAATACAACAACTCCATACAGTGGGGGCCGCATGGTTTTTGTACGACATCTTAGAACAGTGATATTTTATGTCAATTAGTGTGTGACAGTAGACTGCTTTGATGAACGATGGGCCATATAACCGGTGGACCCGGCATGGGGCTGGAGGGAACTGACTCAGCAGACCGGAACATACAGAAGCAACTAATCGGCTTTGTGAGAGACGGCGGGAAAAGAGAGGAGAGATTATTCTCATTTAGACAGGAGGAATGCACCTGGTGCCAGGAGAGACGCAGGTGTTCAGCCTGCACACCCCCCAACACTCACAGCCCCAGCCACCGTGGCCACACAGACCTCCGCCCTCCAACACCCCATCCACTTCAGTATGACTGCAAACCACTTCACTGTTGCCTAGGAAACTCACACATTAGCTCAGCGTTGCAATGCCACACTGTCTAGTCCCAGTCTTTTCTAGGGGCTGGGCATTTCTGAACTGGTTCTCTACTTTCAAGTCTCTCATACTTCATTTTCCTCCATTTCACCAGGTTGAAGGATTGTGCAGACCTGAGCCCTTAAATCGACCACCGCTCAAACAATGAACTCAACTGTATAACAACTAAACCCATCTTTGTTAGACATGAGGTACCCACTATTGATTGCATTACACAAACCAATAAGAGAGCTGTGAGCTGCAGCAATATCATGACTGGGCGGATCCTTACACAAACATGCACTAAGAATGTTCCATATTCAATGGAATGTCATTTGGTGTGGCATTTGATCCACATTCATCCTGGAGCTTCCCGAAGCTTCAGCACATGTGCTGAATTACTTAACATGAAAAGGACTTTTTCCATTAATTAACACTAGTTGACATGAAATGGTGCAGAAAGATGCTGGATACAGACTTTACTGGGGAAGCATCACTAATTGTCATCCCTAAGAGATGCAATATTTTTCTCCTGGTGCCCATAGATAAACAATGGTAGAGAAGGGCAAGAAAAATCCTGTCATTTCCTGATTAAAATCCATACAGTTCAAATATTTTGTTAAAGTGAGAAATCAGTAATTGAATAGTGTAGAAAATCATTACGCCATCTAAACCGCTAAAACAACAATATTGTTTTTACAGCTTTAGTAAGCTGGTCGACCATAAGTTAAACGTATTAGCGCCAGTGGGTTTAAGTGTGAATTGTTGTTGCTGTAATTTATCTAGCCTAATTAGAGCCCATTCAAGACAATTAGTCTCCTCAGTGGTGTCTTTTTTACAGTAAACTCGTACTTGTGTATCTCTTTCTATTACAACACTGTGATGATTATTTGATTTATTCCGTTTAAGTATAGCAGAGGCTGTGTAGAGAATAAGCCCTTGCACAGAAGCTTCAAGTATCTCCGGATCATTTGGTAGACAGATCTGTGGCCAAGGCCTAAACCACAACAATGTTCAAAACACTTCCTATTGGAAAAGCTCATACATGAGTAGCATCTGCAACAATGTCATTTCCCCATGAAAAGGCCCACAAACAGCAGTCTCCTGATAGGAGTTAGCAACGCTTTGTGACAACATCCCGTTTGCCAGGAAGCATGTGTTCCCTCTCACTGAGAGTTGACAATGGTTCCATCAGCAGCTTTATCAGAAAAAGGAAGGAGAAGGCTGCAGCAGTGATGCCTGACTCCCTCAGGATGTGGGAACTGTGTTCACGCACTAGAAATGGATGTGTCCTTAAGACACAGTCACAGCTAAGTGAACTCCACTGCCTGGAAACATGAGAGGCTTGGCAATGCGTTCATTCTGGCAGCGGTGGCACATTAAAAAGGCTCTTTTGTGACTGATGCATAAAAATTGGATAGTCGCTGTTACACCAAGCAGGCAGCCGGCCAAACTGAACAATTATGCAAGATCCTCTTACAATGCAATAACCCCCCTGCACTCTCCAGAACCCAAATGAACAGGGAATGTTGGACCGCCATACCGGGGGCCCACACACACACGTAGTGAAGAATGGGTCCGTCTGTACGGCCGCGGGTGTGCTTGGCACTATTTGAGCTGTCACTGGTAAGAGAGGATGGCACTAAACCCACAAAGCGCTGATACAGACTGTAAGCTTAGATAGACATTACGCCAAACTTCTGTGGCAAGACACGTTCAGCTCGGTTTATCGGACCACCAAGGAAACTGGCGTCCAAAAACAGGCAGAGCTAATGTATTTAGTGGATGATAATGAAGTTAATGGAGTTTTGGAATGTAACGCTCAGTCACAGAAAACAGAATGGTGAATGATGATGCATCCTGGGTACTGAATGTTCAAATGCCTCACTGACTGCAGGTCTGTGAGAGTGGTCAGTCAGAGGTAAAAGTGAGGCTCACTTGCTCTCTGCCTCGGTCGATCCTGTCCATCAGCAGGTCTCCATTTTGCCTCTCCTCATCCAGATCCAGCTCCAGCTGCATGATCCTCTCCTGCAGAACACAGCATTGACATTCATGGGATTAAAACAATGGACATGATCATGTGGCCTTGCTCTAACCACAGGGATGCTTCTTGGAATGACACTTTTAGATTTACTTCCAGTGTTTTGCCATCACACTGACTGCTAAAAGCAGACCTGCAGTACACATAACATGTGTCTATAGAAAACTCAGGAAAGACCGGTTTCTTCCTCAGCCCAGGGTACAAACTGAGACAAACAGAGAGTACAAACTGATATTATAAGAGAAATACACTTTGTAATAGACAGAAACACACATACCGACACTATAAAAGACAGATAGTAACACAATTACAGGAACCCATGCTGAGACTTTTACAGAAAGATACTAACACTATAACAAACTCACTGACAATGTAACAAAGTGGCACTTGAAGTACAAGTACTGTACATGTGAAAACAATTGACAAAACTTAGAGAAAACATTTATTGGCCAAACAGACATAAAAAAAAACTGAAATAATATGGTGCATTGCTGTTTTTTCACTGGTTTGTTTTATACTGGACACAGGGGACCACCCTTAGTTGTGTTCTGGAATATGAGGACCAGCCTATGGTGTGTACTGGAACATGAGGACCAGCCTTTGGTGTGTACTGTAACATGAGGACCAGCCTTTGGTGTGTACTGGAACATGAGGACCAGCCTTTGGTGTGTACTAGAACATGAGGACCAGCCTTTGGTGTGTACTGGAACATGAGGACCAGCCTTAGTTGTGTACAGGAACATGAGGACCAGCCTTTGGTGTGTACTAGAACATGAGGACCAGCCTTTGGTGTGTACTGAAACATGAGGGCCAGCCTTTGGTGTGTACTGGAACATGAGGACCAGCCTTTGGTGTGTACTGATTACTTTTTCTCCCCAGAAACATGAACTTTCACTTCCGCCTGTAATCCTATTTCTCTTCAGCATTGCCTTGCAAAACTACCTTTAACTTTCTAAGTATGGGACACAAGACTTACCTACCAGTTCATCCTAAACTAGATCTCAAAATGAGTATGCAGACGGCATTCCTGACAAGAAATATGAACATGGGTGTGTTGTTCCTTTAGAATCCCTCAGAACACAGTGAACCTGACTAGTCCTTAAATAAGACTGGAGGAGAAAATTCAGTGAATGGTCTTTTCTATCCAGAAGATCCTTATCGCTACCAGCATAACCAGCTAGGCAGACCAGCTTAACCAGCATTCAACCAGCACTGAGGTTGAAGAATATATGCAATACTGTTACATACGTCGACATGAGTTTCCTACTGAGCTTGAGAGTTTGGATGGTGGTAGCTAGCTAATTGGACCATTTTGTTTCCATAACCAAATAGGATAAGCTAACCGACATAATAAATTATCACTGTCACACTGATGGTATCATGAATAGCAACAACACCAGAACACAGTGTGCTGTCCTGCCTGCCAAACACTGCTGTTCCAATATACTGCGGGACGTAACGAAGTGTGTAGCCAATATCCGGGTGAACGTCACAGTAGATGCACTCACGGAAACAAAAATACACCCATCATTTTCTTTATTTAGAATGTCAAAATGAAAAGTGAAATACAACAGATTCCTCCTCTGGCTTTAAAAAGTTCAGTCCAACTCGTTTGGTAGCTCAATGGAAAAATCCATTCATACAGCGTGACTGTATTGCATCTAGTCTCAACCCAGCACTCATAGGTAGGCTGGACTACGCATTTGTTGTGTAGAGCATGCTTAATACACCCCCCACCATACCTCCATCAGCTTGACCTGGCGTATTTTGTCATCTTTGGAGTGGGCTTTGGTTTCTGCCTCCACCTCCAGGTCGTAGACCTTCTGCTCCAGGTCCTTCACGGAGAGCACTGCATCGTCTCTCTCCTTCTTACACTGCCTCAGGTCCTCCTCCATGTGGCCCAGCTGCAAGACATTCGCCACACAGACCTTTATAACAGGGCAAACAGAATACACCAAACCCAACAACACACCACGGGTCTGTGTCTCAGTGATACTGACACACACAAGTGTTTTATCAAGGCCTTTAACAACAGCTACTTCAAGGGAACACATGGTTGGGGATGAATGGAGGTAGAAAATGAATGTGTCTTTTGCAAGCCTTACTGTTCTGGTCTTACAACAGAGGGAGCTGTGGGCTGTATGGCTATGTGAAGAAGGAACAGTGAGATCAACAGCAGGCTGTAGAGGAGTGTATGAAGGGGGGGAGGATGTGAAGTCAGTAATTCCAGCTTTCACAACAATGACCCTACATCCCACGCTTCCTGTAGGCCAGCTGGACAAATAAACATCAGCATATTCGATATTTGATCTCAAACTTTTGGAAAACCCTATTTGCGTTGCAGATATACTAAAGTTAAACATTTTTAAAATGTGGATAAATGTTTTAGACACCCTGGAGTAACTACTTGATTGAACAGCCAATAAATTGGTACTGCCTATGCTTTTGGGAGTTCCTTCCACCAACTGCAAAATTGGTTTAAAACAGCTAGATGTTTAGATCTGATCTTCATCAGATTCAGTGCCCCTAGTATCAAAGGCAAAAAAACTATCCCACAGCATCAATGACCCTCTATAACTGACATTAATTTGGTTGTTGGTAAACATATGCTGACAAAACTGCAGGAGCTGAAAACAGCATTTGGAGACAAGAACCTCACAAACTACAAACAGTGAGACCAGATTTCAGTTGTAAAGCAGGCCAGTTTGCCAGGTCAGAAGCAAGCTCATTGATGACAACAAAAAGCTTTTTTCTGCAGTTATTCTGGCCAAAACGTTTGCATTACAATCCATTGGGGGAAAAAACTTTTTGTCCTTAAATCTTTATTTTCAGTTTATTAAAATAAAACAGATCTTTTGATTTTTGATATGCTGAGATTGCAAACAAGGTTTGGGGATTTATTGAGGATTTAAAATGTATATGAGAATACATTGTAAATGATTGAGCTCAAGGGACTCTATACATGGCCTTCTGCTGGGGTGAGTAACCCAGACAGACAAGGGGGAGGGAGACATTATTAGATAACATACACCACACCCAATGTAATCCATATGATTTACTTAAGAAATCCAGCAAAAACATTCCAAAGATTCCAAAGAGTTTAGTAGGTCAAACCATATCCAATGAGGAGTGGTCAGAGGTTACAAAGGCAATTTGTGGGGTAGACCAGAGTTACTATGGGGTTACATACTGAGAAAGTGAGAACATAATAGTCATTGACAGAAATGGATTGAGAATCCTATATTTAGGAAAACCGTTGTGGAGAACATTTCGGAGGCATACTACCAACTCCATAGGCTTACCTTAGCTACCTCTCTCATCATAAAATAATATGAAAAATATATTAAATGCATGACATTCACAGCTAATATTGCAATAGATATTTCTGCAAAATAAGAC
Organism: Novumbra hubbsi; assembly: GCA_016801125.1. NCBI lineage: Eukaryota > Metazoa > Chordata > Actinopteri > Esociformes > Umbridae > Novumbra > Novumbra hubbsi. Next base: position 51,880 of record JACXGK010001274.1, on the reverse strand, counting down.
TAGTCAAAGAAAGGGTTAGGGGTAGGATTATATATTCTAGAAACAGACCAGATTTCCCACCCTTCACAGCTCCAACTCTTAAAGCGGAGATAACTATGAATATATATATATAATGTAACCCCTTTCACCCAGGCCATCAGGCCCCTCCTACTGGTACCTTCTGGTTCAGTTTAGGGCAAATGGGGGGGGTCTAAACAAGGGAGAAGGAAACACATTCCAAAGCCGTGACCTCACAGTCCAAACCCAGAGTGGGGGTGGACACCACACTGAGCCAGAACAATAGCTCATCCTCCATTGTCCTGGGGAGTGCAGGCTGACACACCTCTTCCTGTAGAGACTTAGCAGCCAGACAGGACTTCTCCAGCTCCAGACCACGTTCCCTCAGCTGCCTCTGAAGATCAGCGAGCTCCCGACGGTTCTTTTCCTTGTACACGTCTATCTGCTCCTGCAGCTCCTGGGTGGACGACTGGGACGCCTCCACAATCTCAGTCATCTGCAGGCAGGGCGGGAGGTGGCAGGAGTCAGCCTTGCTAATGAACGAACGGGCATGCGCACGCACTCCTCTGGCGTGATGTGCAGCACGTCTCACCTCCCTCTGTAGTTTCTCCACGGTGCGATCCAGTAGCCTCCGCTCATCCTCAACCTCGTTCTTCGTGTTCTTGAACTGTTCCTTTTGGCTCCTCTCTTCCTTCAGCCTCTCCTCCAGCTCTCTGTGCTCAAGAGTCAACCTGCTCAAGTTCCTCTGTAACAGAAGGGAGATGCAGCCCGATGAGAAACGAACCAAACCGCGGTTTTAAGCTTTATTATTCATTCTCCCGGCCATGTACTCAGAGTCATCGTCACTCTCACCTGTACATCCTCTAACCGTGTGGTCAGAGCACGGTTGGCGCGGGACATTTCCTCTTCCTGCTCTTTAATTTCTGCCAGAGACTCTTCCAGCTGCCTCTTCTCTCTCTGTGAGGAGACACATGCATTGTAAGACCACTGACGAGTTGAATGTCTGTCATTCAATATATTCCTGTGCTATTCAACCAGCCGCTCACGTTATAGTACTGTGGTGGCCTCACCTCAAGCCGGCCCACCCTGTCTCCCAGTCTGCTCACCTCAAGCCGGCCCACCCTGTCTCCCAGTCTGCTCACCTCAAGCCGGCCCACCCTGTCTCCCAGTCTGCTCACCTCAAGCCGGCCCACCCTGTCTCCCAGTCTGCTCACCTCAAGCCGGCCCACCCTGTCTCCCAGTCTGCTCACCTCAAGCCGGCCCACCCTGTCTCCCAGTCTGCTCTCCTGTAGCTTGGCATCATCAATGATTCGGTTGAGTTTAGCCACTTCATTCTCCAGCTCTTGTGACCGTTTTCGCAGCTTCTCCGCCTCCAGGCTAAGACGTCCTGCCTGGCCCTCGACTGCTCCCTTGGCCACCTCCACCTCTGCTTTCTCCTTGTTCACTGCAGCACTGACCTGGAGACCAGATAGAAGAGTCAGTACAACCTAAATGCTGGGTAGAAATACACTGCTGAAAAATAATTATGGAACACATTATCATCACAAAATAACACAAAATCAATTAAACCTCAGAGATATCAATTTGTCCAGTTAGGAAACATAAGCAATTGTGAATCATTTGTGAAAAATTTGACAACAGGTGCACAATGAACAACAAGACACCCCCCAAAATGTGAATGGTTTTGCAGGTGGTGACCACAGACAATTGCTCTCTCCTTATCCTTCCTGACGGATTCTTCTCTAGTTTTGAGTTTTGCTAGTGTCCTTGTCACTACTAGTAGCATGAGGCGGTACCTGCAGCCAATTCAGGTTGCACAAGGAGTCCGTCTCCTCCAGGATGGCACATCCATACGTACCCATCGTCAGACCTTCTGGTACAGGACCATGCCCAGCCTCAAGTGGCTAGAGTGTTTATGCAGTTCATGGATAACAAAGGCATTGATGCCATTGACTGGCCCTCACGTTCCCCAGACCTGAATCCAATTGAGAACCTCTGGGATGTTAGGTATCTTGCACCTGACGTAACGCCATAGACTGTCCAGGAGCTCAATGAAGCCCTGATCCAGGTCTGAGAGGAGATCCCCCAGGACACCAACCACTGTCTCAGCAGCATGCCCAGATGTTGTTGGGAGTGCATACAGGCAAGTGGGGGCCATACACACTAATGAATCCCGTAATGAGTTGCTGTGATGAAATTAAAAATTGGAACAGTCTGTGATTTGTTTACATTGATTTTCTGTATGAGTTTAAATCCAGCCCTCAATTGGTTGCTGATTTTGGTTTCCATTGATCGATGCTACGTAATCTTTTCTCAACAAATTACACAAATTTAGGGTAAAGATATATATTTCATTCATCGAGACCCAATGTGAGATGTAAGGGTTCCCTTCATTGTTTTGTGCAGTGTATACGTAGTAACAGTGCAACAATAATAACAATAATATTTGATTGACCGAAGGTTGAAGGCCAAAGACAATGGTTTTGTTTATGAGGCAACTAATGTCTCAATGACTTCATCTGCCAGAGTTGTACAGATGTTGGCAGCTGTTTAAGCCTTGAGAGTTTTGCTTGTTTACTGCTTGTCTTTAATCTTATTCCCTAATTAAATGTCCCACTCTTGGTGACAAGCTGTCTTTGTCTGAACCTGGCTGTTGTGGCAAGACAATGTGATTGAGGACCCTGTGTGCTTTGTCTCTGCCCAGTTGAATCAATGCAGAGCCTCCCCTGTCTAGCATGTCTGAGCTGCTGTCCCACATATCAGGTTTCCGTTCACAGTGACCTTGAAGATTTTAACCGATATTCACTCTGCCTGAGGACTTTCATTGTGTATCTGTATTCATAGAAAACACGGACCATACAGTCTTGGTGCAGACAATGACATTTGTGGAGATTACTGGTCATGCACAAAAGTGAATAGCAAACTACCTAAATAGACCAGACAAAAGATTCCAAGTCAGACACCAAAAAGTGTGCCTCAAGGATAAATGTTACGGATGTTTATTTTCTATGTCACCAACATTGAGAGACTTTGACCTGGAGGAGTAACCTGACATGCATTTTTATGCAGATTACTATTGTTTGTGTAAACAGCATTATCAACCTATAGAATGAAAACATTTGTAAACAATTGAGTGCAGACTTCATCCAGAAAAACATTAAATAGAAATTAGGAGTAGGTTTCAAGCCCTTGTATGGTTGTCATGCATTGCAGGAGACATGCAACGTTTGAGGGTTTATCAAAAAGCACCTACAAAGTTACAATCACAGGAATTAGAACAGAGGAAAGAAAAGCACAATTCCTTTACTCAGCCCCAGCCTCAAGCCAAGCTGAAACTCCAGGACCTGGTGTACCCAGGAGAGTTCACAGTACAAACAAACGAAAAGTTAATGAGACATGGGTTTATAGTTGTCACCCGATATCACCAATAGGCACTGAATTATGCTAAGAATATAGCCTTATGTAAATAGCCCATTTAAAAATGTTACACATGGAACTTAAAAAAACAAATGCAGTAATGGTTCACTGACAGTGTTTCACAGCGTAACCTGCAGGTTGTGGGATTGGTTATGACAGTCAGAGTGCCGTACGTATCCTAAAAGTGTTGGTTTAAGAAGTTATTGTAGCAGCCAGTTTCCTTTGTATTTGCGCCGAAACAAGATTATCAGGAAATGAGGCTATGCGTGACAAAATGTGAGATGACAGGTGTGTTTTGTTCCCTCCAGTGAGGGCTACCTGGGCAGAATACCACAGAAACTGCAAATGTGGGCTTCATTATTGATAAAAAGGGCCTTATGTGGAAAAAGCCAACGCACTACCTAGGGTTCCTAATACATTACACTGGGCCTATATTTGACTGATTACGTCAGCACAGGTGATATTGTATGTTATCAGTGTACTCTCCATTCAGGCTATACAACAGGTAGGCAGGCAGGGAGAGACCCAGCAGGTTCGTGGGAGGAGGAATGCCTGCTTTCAGGGGGATTAGAGGCCAGCGGTGCAGATTAACATGCTGGAGTTCTATTTCCCTAGCCTTGCCCAGACAGGCAGGCAACCAGGCACCTTTCACTGGCCTCACTTGGACTCAAGAAAAGCCTCTGCGTACACACACACCTAGCACACGCACCTGCCACATTCTCTGCTTACATCTGATGCACCTCACACGTGCAGACAAACACCCTCCCACCCACACACACACACCCATAGAAACAAAGGCACACACAAACACCGTGTCCAAGTCAGAGCCAACGATAATGAAACAATGTACCACGAAACTACTGCACATACAGGATTTGTAATTAGCAGACAAGAATTTAGAGACGGGTGTCTGTCTGAATGAGTGTGTTTGTGTCTTAAAGGGAGGCTATTCTGACTAAGTGTATGGGAATGTGTATGAATCCACTCCTGTCATTAGAAGCACTGTAGTGACTCATTATGTGTCTACAGAGAGGAAAGAGTCCAAAGTCCACCCCCCTCACCCATCCCCTCCCCACTGAGCAGCATTGAGGACCCTCATTCGCTAGTGAGTCTTGGTGTTCCGCTGTTTTTGTGGCAATTGGGAGGTGAGGCATTAAGGTCACCCAGGGGAGAGGAGAGCAGAGGAGACAGATCATTAACTTCACCACTGCCAAGACCCACTGAGGCTTGCTCCCCCTTTTAAAATTAACTTCCTCACCTTGGTTAGACGGAACACAGCAGAAACCTGCGAGGAAACGGACATACTGACAAAATAATGCATGTCACTGTAGTGACCCATAACCCAGACAGAGTATTTTCACACTAAGAAGGTGTGTATTATGGCAGGGTCAAGAGCCAAACATGTTTCTCTGGTCTGGGACCTAAGAGAATCCAGGTCGGCAGGGGATAGAAGAATGTGATTTAGGAATGTGAAGAACACTGTTTGACAGGTAACTTAGCTGGAATATGTTACAGTTCAACTATTATCTCATCTGGGCTGTGAGTTTGTATCCAAGTCAATTAGCAGATGACCTAACTCTGGAAGAGGTGTACATATAGGAAATGTAGATTCACAGAGGTCCCAGTGTCTGGTTATACACACATCCAACAACCCCACTATCAACGTCCCGTTTCCCACCCGGGGTTCTAAGAGGGCTTACACTGTCCACTGGCACCCCGGGGTTGAGGGGGGGTGGGGCACATCTCAATGGGTGAGGGAAATGCACAGCGGGCCATGGTGATCATTGTTCCCTCTGTTTGTCATTTTTTCCTGGCTATGCCAAAGCCGTGACATGAACAATTGGGGGAGTTTGACTTTGAGGGCTCTAGTGTACACTTAAAGTGTTTGTCTATAGTTGGGCATTAACTACCATTGTGCAGCTAGTAAAAAGAGTGGCACTAACAATGCACTGAAGTATGCATGGCCCAGTGTGTGAGCTCAGGTCCAGCCACTCAGCTTCTCAGTTCACTGGGAACACACACAAACCCTGCTGAATCAGCTTTGGAACCCACGACACAAACAATGGAGTTTACTGATATTCCTGTACCAATTACGATCCACAATAAACCCGCCAGGGTAATCCCAGAACCCGCAAAGCCCCACTCTACTAAAATGTATTGGCACATAAACATAAGTTTTTGAAATGACAAGCCAGTTAATCCACTCTAAATCCTGCAAGCATCTAAAAAGTATAATCTGAATCTAAAAATGTACTGGTGGTGTACTCATGCCATTAGAAGTGAGTAACATACTGTTCTCTCTGAATGGTGGTCACAGAAAAAAATGGTTAATGTACTGCAAAACCCCTAAACATCTTTATGTAGTCATAAGAGCAAACTTTTATATGATGAAACTATTGTGGGCATATTGTGGGGTTTTACAGTAACGCTCCCAATGTAACATTCTAGTATACCGTAGAGAAAGACTTTTAAATTAGGAGCTAAGGGCCAGAGTGTTTCTCTCTAACTAATGCAGGACCCAGGCTAGGAAGCAAAGAAACACAGGACATCCCCTCTGACCCAGCTGAAACAACACACTGGTGACACTATTGTAACTGATAAATACTGGCCACGATGACAAGTAAATATTCATATTCATGGACGTTTGGCCTTACCCAAGCCGAAAACCTATTTTTCTTAAAATGTTGTGGCATCCAGTTTAGAGTTACAGACTTTTCTCATTGAAACCAGCGACAATTCATCAAATATGTGAAAAACCCTACTCCAAAGGACCATTCTACAGATTTTAAAACTGCATGACAATCCAACTAATCATTCTATTTGGATCATTTTTTTGAGCTGTTGTCAATTACATCCATGAATGGGCTTTCCCTGAGGCAAAATTAAACACAGTATTAAAGGGGAGTTTGAGATGACTTCATTCATTTTGACTAAATGAACTTACAGTTACGACTAGGAGTTGTGAATTACAATTGTACCTTTTGTATAGCTCAAACGGTTCGAACAATGTCAACACTGCCATTTATGGGAAATGGATTTATAACCTTTACTCATTTCTCAGGAGCATCAGCTAACTATTCCAGCTCAGCCAGTTTTCTCTGGAGGTTTTATAGGTGTTGATTAATTTATTGTCTCTTGTCTAGCCTACCTTAATTAGCTAGCGAGCTGTAGCTAATAACGTTCAAGTAAAAATTGCTAGCTAACAACATATTTTTCATTTACAGCTTGCAGAAATGTACAAAGCCACCAAAAAAGAGCGAATGTTATCGGAATGTCTATAGATCAAAATCTTTGTTACGCTCATTTAGATCAGCTGTGTAAGGCATACCAGTAGCTGATACTGCAAGTCTACTCAAACAACAGACCGCAGAGTAGCATAATGTTAACTAGCATTTACTAAACGTATCAACTTTAACTGGCTTAACATTTAGCACCATCCCTGTATGAGTTGATGGATCAGATAACGTTTGCAACAAGGTTAAGAAATCATGCTAGCTTTCGTGACATTGTTGAACTTAAAAATACTGATCATTGGAGAACAAAACTACTTAACTAGTTGCAAGATTGCAACTTTTGCATCATTTACAGATTTAACGTTTACACAAGCAATAATATTTTTTTGCAATACTTTGTCTAGGCACGGGCACGACCCACATATGGTGAGCCACAACATCCCTCGCCACACACACACAGAGAGAGAGACAACCAGCTCTGTGCAGAGAGACCACAATGGAAAACTTTTAAGGCAAATTCCTCCAATAAAAATGTACATGTTCTTGATAGCAACCAGATGGACACCAATAACAAAATAGACTTGTCTATGACACTCATTCCTCCTTCACCAGTCAATTCTCAGAAATACCTTCCCTCTGTTACTCCCTTCATCCAGCCCTCTCTCCAGCAGTGCCAATAAGGCAACACATCTGCTGAGGAAACACTGTATCTTGCGGGAATCAACCCACAACCCTCAGAGATGCTTCCCAGACCATGTGGCTTCGATCAAATGGCTGTGCCATTGGGCTATTGCAGAGTTTATGAATGGCAGTGTGGGTCAGGGATAAGAGTGGGCTGGAGCTAGGAATGGGGTTGGTCCTAGAGATCTGGAAGTCTATAGAGTGTTGAAAATTAGGAATGTCCCCCAATGGAATATTATAGCAGACCCCTGATTAGCTGTGGTCACTCACGTCCCACCCCCTCCCATACCACCGCACAGAGCTGGAGTACTGTATCAGAATGTGTTTGCAGGGTGCACATTCTGGAATCATCTACATTCTGAAACCATCTGAAACCAGGAACATACTCTGATACAACCTCTTCTCTGCTTGCTGCAACATATCTGCTCGCATTTTTCACATTCCACCAATTCTCACTGTTCTCCCACAGAACTGATCTACCAGAACAGTACAGGCTCTCTATTACTTTTCAACCGCTGTAGTTTTAATTAAATTAAAACAAATCTTGCATACTAGGAATTAAATCAAATAAACGTACAATGTAATGAAACATCCAACATAATCAACTGAAGTCCACTCCATAAGTTCTTTGACCCACTTTATTCAGCATATCCCAACCCCTGCTGCTATTAATGGTTGAAACAAACTCCTCATTCATCTACTGAGGTCCACAGTTACCCCCACCCTGGTCAATGGACAGAGAAAAATAGGAGGAACACTGCACATCTCATGAAGTACAGCTTATTAGATTAGTGACAGCTTGCCACTGCAATTAACAGGCAAGGGGAACACTTTAGTGCTCCAGTTTCCAGCGTTGTTCTCTGCATGGGGCAGCCCTATCAATGCAAATGTCAAGGCCGAGGGAGAGAAGCGTATCGTTAGGAAACAGGACAAATGAATGCCATGCCGCACACACTATGCAGCCTGTGTGGTCGCTCACACAGGCAGAAACGGGTATTCTTTAAATCCTGACTGGTGGACACAAATACAGTTAAATGTAACTGCCATTGTGTTCTCATATTTGAGAATCATATTAGGTATTAATATTAACTCAAGAAACTTAAGATATTAAATCAAGATGATAGTCATACCCAGATATAAAAGTAACTTTTCCCAGCAAGTTAAGGATCCCAAAAGGGTCTGACTGTAGTCGTGACCAGCCTTTCTGAAACTATAAAAGATAATAGCTACATTTTAAGTAGTGTAATTTTCCATTATACACTACATTTGCCTCCCTTAAACAGTGGACATCAGTGGGTACTTGCATAACTCTGGTTCAATGAAGGGATGTGCCCTGAACCGTGAGGCATTCCTCCAAGCACCGGCCCTGGTCCGCAAACCTACGTTTGAGAAAGGCTGGTGAAGACCCCACCTAGAGCAGGAAGAAGCTGGGCAAGGAGTGGACTTCCATGCCATAACAAATAGGAAGCAGACATGTCAGCCAGTCATACCTGGTTAACACAATGCCCCAACAGCCTTCGTGAAATGTTGCGTTTTTTCCCCATTTTGTCTTCTGAGGTATCTAGAAATTATTTCTGCTGTGAACCAACAAAAAATGGTGATGTTTCTATTTGTGATTAAAGTCACGCCACAGAACAACTTCCCAGCAGGGCTTGGAGAGTTAAAGATAAAGACGTGTTCTCCTCCAATGCATCTCCTGTTAAACTGTTCTCCTTATTCGCACTGGTGGCTTACCCAGGTAGTATTCACCATCACATAGGAGCTGGGAACAGCACGCATTCCACAGACAACAATTATATTTGGGCTTGCTGGCAGTAGACCTAGCACAAGGAGCTGCTGGACCGCATTGGGACAATGCAGCCCTATTTAACAATCAACTCATCAACACCAGCCAGTGACCCGATTTAAACTGTTTTCATTCGAGCTGAATTCAATTGTGTGAAATAGTTTATTACTTATCAATAATGTTGTTTTAGGAGTGTTTTGATATTGGCTTACTTATACTTGCAAATATTTTACATAACCCTTGCAAAAACAAATTGGTTTGGTCATACAAATATTTTACTGCAATGACTTAAGTTTATCTTATTATTAGTATTATAAGTCTAGGCTCGGCCGGTGCCATGCCAGTCATTACATTTCTATGTACATGCGGTTCTGTCCTAGTTTTCCCGTTTCTATGTCATCCGTCTAGTGTCTTGTTAACCCCTTGTTTGGTCCCTATTTAAGTTCCTCCTGCCCCAGTGTCTCTTGTCGGTCATTGTGCTTGTGTGCTGTTGGTGCTTCGGGTCTCCACTTTTGTTTTCTGTTTTGTAAAGTGTTTGTTTGGTTTGAGTTTAAAAGAAGACCATTAAAGAATGTTACCCTCCAGCTCTGCATTTGTGTCCTCCTACTACACCCGATTGTGACATAGTATATGTGTAATGTTAGAGGTATTTTAATATTAATACTTTCAACACAAAAATATGATTTAACTGGTAAATAAGTTCTTGTTTCAGCTGTACCCCTATACAATCCGTAGGAAGATGAGGATGCAGTCTTTGCTAGAGGTAATGTTGAATTTCATTGGTCCTCACCTCACACTTCAGTCATTTAATTCAGGGAAAGCGGAGTTAGCTGTGTCTTAACCTTCCCTGGAATAGGTTAATACGTATTTTGCTGTAGGAATTATACTTTTTTATGACTATGGTTAGTCAAACATTACTTAAAAATGTTAGTAATTTATCCACTGTGAATTTTCAACATTTAAAGCAATTGACAAACCACTACGGTCTGAATACTAAGAAATCTGATTTGATCACTTGTAACTTTCAAAAAAGAAAAACAAATATGTATTAGGGCAAGGTCTGCAGTGTGTAACGTATCCATTCCATTACTCTTGGTTGGTCAATATTTAACTTGGGGCAGGAGTAAAGAATCTAGACCAGCTGCCTGGTATCATAATCACTTGACACGGTAACGAGAGATTAACTAATCTGCTAGTTTATCCTTGTGGATTTTCCATTGCAATTAAGATTAGTCCGCAGGTGCATGTAATCTTCCGTTAGTAACGGTTTAAGACACTAATCTGAATCTTTGACTAATTGATCTTTTGATCAATGAGATACTCTGAAAAAGACCTGATGTGATAAAGAGCAGAAGAAATAGTAGAAGAAAAGTTTGTTGTCTTGCAGATGTATAGCAGCCACTGTTTTATTTAGCCCTTTCTAGCAACATCAGTACTAAATTCTTATACAGACACCCAGCCTAAAACCAAGAGGAGCCAGCAGTATAATATCATTCAGTGGCAGGGACAAAAACTTGTTTATAAGGCAGGAATTTTGAGAGAAACCTAGGGAGGAGTCATGCTTCTTAGAGTGGAATGGCCATTCTGTGTGTTGAACGGAGAATCGTCCATAAAAGTCCAAACACTTTTACAACTGATGTCATATTCAAAGGTTATATTTAAATCTCACGTGAAAGTTAGTAGTTCAAGTGCTGTCCCTTAAACGAGCTCAGCGGTGAGGGAGAGTAAGTATGGGTGAGGGAACCATTACTCACCTGCTTGGCTTCTACTACAGATGTCTGGAGCTTGTGGACCTCCTTCTCGTACTGCTCTCTCAATTTATCCACCTCCTGGTCATGCGTGGCCACCTCCTCCTTCAGAGCTCCCTTCAGGGCGGTCAGTTCTCTCTCCCTCCTCTTGAGCACCTCCTCTTGCTCCTCCTTGGCTAACATCACCTCCTGTAAATCCAGCTTCAGCTGCATCAGGTCCTACACGGCAGAAAGAGGAGCTGGTGACGTCTCAGCTTGAGATTATCCGTCATGTCAACAGGTGTCATGTCAACAGGTGTCATGCACATCTCCAGTCCGGTCATTAGTGCCTCAGCACCACCAAAATAACATGTTTACACATCACCATGACTGGCCCTACAGTGGTACTGACATGTTGGTTATTATGGGATCACAAAGCCCTTTTCATTCAGACCTCTAAGCTCCTCAGCAGCCTCTTTACCCCCTGAGAGGCCCAGGACCCGGCCGGTGTCTCACCTCTATCATGGCGTCCTTTTCTCCGTCAGGGGTGGCCGTCTTGGCGCCATCCAGCTCGTCGTGCATCTCTGACAGCTGGTCCTGAAGGTCTCTGATCTCCGTCTGACACTGCTCCCTCTCCATCTTCACCTGGAACAGGCTGTCAAACCACACAGAGCACCACATAGTCACACTCACCATCGCCAGAACCAACAGCTGCACCCTGCATTCACAGGGTGGAATACAACACCGAAAACAAAACTGTACTCAATGTCTGGTTACTTGGGGGTTTTCCTGTCACTACTAGCTATACAGCATGCTAGCCCTGGTCAGGGGGTCATTTACTTACTCCTCCAGCGTGGAGCGGAGTTCAGCCTCTGCTTTGGTCAGTTTCTCCCTCAGTCGAGAGCATTCCTCTTGGCTCTTCTCCAGGTCCGTCTGCAGCTGTTTCACACCTGCTCCAGCCTTCTCATAGGCCTCACTCAGACTCATCTGCTCCTATGACACCACATCAACAGCTCACATTCATACACGCAAACCTTTATTAAAACATCTCTAATAAAACAATTATTTTGAATAAATTGTTTCACAGACTAGACTGAACAAACTCAATTGCTGTTTGTCTACTGGTCGGCTTAGGTTAGCTAGTAGCACCAATAGGATTACTGAGTCTTAAGAGGCGGCGGCGAGGGATTTTTAAGTCCTACACAGACGGATTCAACATGGCATCATACTCTTGTTCGCTCCTCAAGTTGCTTTCTCAGTTCAACAACTTCTTTCTCCAGCTCAGCCCTTTGCTCCTGTAGGGCTTTGGCTTGGCCAGGTATGTCTTGAGACTGGGAAAGGATACAGGATTTATTAGACTATTTAAAATCATTAAAGTGCCTTATTTTGGTAAAAGCATTAAACATTCAAGTAATTCTGGTTCCTGGCACATCTTAGTAAACACAAGGTAACTCTTGCTGCACCGTGAGGTGAAATACATGCACACAGCCCTTTGACCAGACCACTGACCTTTAAACTCCCTGACAATGTCATTTACCTGGAAACTATTGTTGGGCAAATCTAGTAACCAGTTTTGCTCATCTAAATAAAAATTGTGGATGTTGTCAATGCTGTGTGAAGACAGCCGGGCGTCCTGTATGCCACTCCAATCGAAAGCCTCTGGGCCGAAGGTTAAGATAAAAGGCCCAGGGATTTAGCTGTTTGCTCTGTAGAATTGGAACAAAGGCACAACAATGCCTCACTTTGTTATCGCTCCCAGCCGCCCTCGACTTCAGCGTCTGGATCTTCTCAAACACCAGGTTGACCTTCCTCTTGGTGGTGTCGTCGTTATCAGCGCTCCTGCAGACACACACATGCACACACACACGCAGATTTAGACCATAGGTGAGCTCACACTCTCGGCTGATCCTAGACCAATAGGCTGTCTCGTATACCGGCTTGCCCTGCTGGGGACCAGCGGCCGTGGAGACGATCCCACTACATGAATGTGTCACCTGGCAACCCGCTCCAACTAATTATGTCCATCCATTAGGAAGCAGTGGGTCTCCCCCCCTTCCTGGCACTGCTACAACACTGACTGGGGCCATGCAGTGTGCATCCTGTCCCTCCATGAGATAGAGAATGAATGGAACATTGGGTCTCCATACCCCAGGGCCAAGTTCTAAGGCGACATTCCACAACCTGACAGGGGAGTTCTAGCCCTCTCTGCCTTGCAGAAGTCTTCATTAAAAACTGAAATGATAAAAACTTGTATAATTTCTGTTGGTGAATGTTTGTTCTAATGTTTTTCAGGCCTCGGTAGTGTGTGATGGCACAGTGTCAGCACAGAACTTCCACTTGTTTCCTTCACACTGACTTCTGCCCCAGATCTCTGGCCTGACAGACCTGAAGCAGTTTCCTGCACTCCTTTGACATCATGCTGGGAGCACACATAAAGTGATCCTCCTTTATGGCACTGTGATTGACACGTTATTCTATTGGATACATTCACTGGAATTTCAGACTTGGCTTCTTGACAAAAATACTTGGTTTAAGCTTTGCAAAACCTACAACAACATCCCTCCTCTTGGAGCTCTTTAACATAGTCAAGTTCTAAAATGTTCTCTGAGATAAAACAACTATAGCATGCTTCAACTGATGTGGCTGGGTACTGGTGATGTAAATCTAGCTCCTCAGCTTAAATTAGGTGAAAAGCAGGTTGGGGTTCTTAGGGTTTCAAGAATGGTAGGGTGCCTGCATTCCTCAGAAGTAAAATGTGGAAAAAGAGAAATCGAAAGAGAACCAGTTGCTACATCAACCAGTTGCTACATCTTAGACATGTAGGAGGGGACTGAATGGGAGGATACATTGCTTCATTGGTGTAACAGCCAGACACTAAAAAACATTTCAGTGTTCCCATGGGGCATTTTCTTTTTCTGCTGACACATCAAAAAGTGTAACATGGCCCTTGTTTTTGTTCAGACTATACATTGAAAATGATCCCCATGGCATCATAACGCTGCCTGCCAAACACAGATGAATCCACCCATTAGCTATGTAGACACCACTACTTAGACTGATGAATAGTGAGTCAGGAATATAAACTCACCCATCCTTGAGGTAATTGAACAAAATCTGTTTTGCCGTCTCCTCGTGTGTTTGTTGTGAAAGCTCCTGTTGACCTTTCAGAAGATCAGGTGTCGCCTGGATGCAAGAGGAAAAAACTACCAATCAGTGTCCTGACGGATACTTTCACGTGTAGTTACATAGCACTAGAGCCTGATCTGTTAAACAACTAATCAAACAGTAGACATTTGTTGGATAACTTACCTGAACATCAATCTCTGCACCAGGCTTCTTGCCCACATTAGAGGAAGGCTTTGATAGAAAGGTTGTAGACACACTTTTTACAACCTTTGTGCTTGGTAAAGATTGTCCATTGTCAGCATCTGTTCTGTCTAGCGGTAGTGTAGAGGAGCGATTTAACACTGCTTTATACCCCTGGAAGCAGCTTTTAGAGGCCATGCTCTCAGGGGAGCCTGGGGCACTGCAACCCCGGGCTGTACCTCTGGCACCAGGCTTACCCTCCACCGCTGAAACCCAGGAGTCTGTACTCCCTGAAACCTTCTGCAGACGCAGCTGCGAGGGTCGGAGGACGTGCTCCGTGGACCTCCCCTGATTCTTGCTGAACTCATCCAGGTATTCCGACTCGCCACTGAGGCCAAAGGGCAGAGCGCTGTCCACACTCCGTGATCGCTTCCTGTCCTCTGGGTTGATCCTGTTCCTGCGACCCGCCCTGCCCCGCCGCTGGTGACCGCCATCTTTACCGTCAAACTTCACGATAAGCTCATCCACTGCAGGGATGGAGCCTGTGTCAATGTCCCGTCCAGTGCCAGGTTGAAAGGGGATGTAGCGTCTGTTCTGGTGGCGGTTGATGGTATCTGCGTACAGTGCCTCCAGCTGGTCGGTAGATGAGGCAGAGGAGTGGCGAGAGCGGGATGACTGCAGCACAGGGCCGCTGGAGTCCACTCTGCGCAAGGGGAGGACGTCTGGCTCCCGCCGGCTGCGCTCCAGGCTAGAGTTGGCACTGCATATAGAGCTGGGGGACTGGCAGAAAGCCTTGGTCTGCTCACTAGCAGGGCTGGACACGGCAGAGGACTGGGGTATGGGGATGCATTTGGGAGGCTGGGGTGGGGACAGATGTTTGGATTGCGGCAGAGCCTGGGACTTGGGGTCAAATAGAGGCTGAGACTGGGGCTGGGATTTGGACAGTGGCTGAGTCTGGGGTCTGGAGGGAGGCAGAGACTGGGGTTTGGAGGGAGGCAGAGACTGGGGTTTGGAGGGAGGCAGAGACTGGGGTCTGGAGGGAGGCAGAGACTGGGGTTTGGAGGGAGGCAGAGACTGGGGTTTGGAGGGAGGCAGAGACTGGGGTTTGGAGGGAGGCAGAGACTGGGGTTTGGAGGGAGGCAGAGACTGGGGTTTGGAGGGAGGCAGAGACTGGGGTTTGAAAGAAGGCTGAGACTGTGGCTGGGGTTTGGAAGGAGGCTGAGGCTGGGGTTTGGATTGAGGCTGGGTGACCTGGGTCTGAGGCTTGGACTGTGGCTGGGCCAGCTGGGCTTGAGATGGTGATTGTGAACGGACTAATTTGGTTTGAGGCTTAGAGGGGACTGGCTGGGGCTCTGTTGTCTCCTGCATGGCCGGACTCCTCCTTTGATCCAGACTAGAGGACATGGCATGGACATCTACTGGGGATAAGGATCTTGGAGAGGAGCTCTGGTAGGGATTTCCAGGCTCTGCAAGAGACATGGGTTGGGGCTGGGGAGGAATGCTGTGGTAGCCATCCAGGTTCAAGGTGTTGTTCTCTGGGTCATAAGGCTTGAGGATCTCTGGATGTCTCTGAAAGTTCAGTAGGGTGGAGACTGGCTTCCTCCCCTGCTCTGGGCCATTGTGAGATCCCCCAAACTGCATCTGTTTCTGGGACCGGTACTCAACAAACGGGCTGTCAGAGACTGCCTCCCTACTTTCTTTGAAATCATACTCATGATAGTTGTCTATAAAAGAACCCTCTGTGTCTATGTAGCCATTACTGTTCGGATCAGTATAGGAGGAATGGGACCCACAGTCCTGATTGTTCAGCACCACGTAAGGGTGTCCATCAATCCCCTGGACTCTGATGCTGAGACCATAGGAGCCCCCTCCATTGTGAGGTCTGGAAGAGCGGGCAGGCTGGCTGACTCTGAATGACTCCATTGGGAATAAATCCCTCTCCCTGGATCCGGCCTACCTTTGAAAAAGATAACGAAATCTGGTTATTGCATGAACATTAGATGCCATCAGATTGAATGACGCCTGACCCTCCACAGCCTGTTAATGAGAATTTAAAAGCTCACACCACATAATAGTATATGTTAAAGCTGTACTTAATACTATCTGTTATTGAGGGGGAGAACTCTACTCTGCCAAACTGTTGAGCTTCAGTGCTCATGCCAAATAAAAGGAGTGAGACACACTGTACTTCTCTAAAATAACATGAGAGGCCAGTCTTTATCAACGCACCGAGCACGCAAAGAGTGACTCAACATTCCCTACATCCATTTTCGTTTTCAGAGTTATTACAATACGTTACACAACCACTATCATGACATGACAGTGTATTATATATGTATATATCTACAGGTATACAGGTATTATAGTAAACTTGTCTATGTTGTTAGTAAATGTTTGTGTTTGCCTATACTGACTGTTGATCTACTGCTGTCTGTCAAACTCAGGACTTACAGTAATATGTGTGGGAAGAGTATATAGGGTAATTAGACCCTGAGGAAAACATCTATATCAGCTCACAGGAAGGCCAATAGAGACACTCAGCATCAGAGTCATCAGGAAGCAGCATGTGCATCCACAGACAATGGGCTCTTATCTGGGTCCTGTTGGCTCAGCTGATGATGTCTAATTTAACTCCCAAACCAATAAATATACAGATTCTTGTATTTTAATGGCATGGAGTAACTATAGCAAGACAAATTACGATAGGTGTGGGAGAAGGACTATAGGGATTTAGGTAACAGCAGATAATGTAATGAAATCCACAGACAAACTTGCAAAGCCCTTTAAAGAAAATGTCAGCAGATCACCCTTCCGAAATGGAACATAGAGTGACCGTGATTTAGCAAAAATATATTTGATCCAGCATGTTAGCATCAAATGTAAATGGGCGAGTATATGAGCAATGCTCATATATTATCCATGTTCTTCTATTAATACTCAGAGGACAGACTAATAGTTTCCAGCCTCTGCTGAAGGAAAGCGAGAACAATAAGGCCTAGTTATAGCCCCTTATCCAAGAGGAAGATGACACAATAGCCCCTTTTCACTCCAAGTATCGCATGTATCCAACAACACCGTAAGGTGTGAGGGGAGCTCTTTTCCTTTCATTGTGTTGCTCTCTCCTAGGGAGGAAGCACTCAGTGGCCCAACTTCTACCCCCAAATTCATCTGTGCTCAAAAACTAAAGCACTCCCCTCGACACAGTCCAACTGCACATCTGACCAGAGGTCAGAACTGAGACTGGATGAGGATGTCAAGGGCCTGCCTTTGATCGTTCCAGGGGAGGATTGGGCAAAGAAAAAAGGATGTACATAAATGTGTACTAACTGGTTCTCTTATGGCAGTGTGTTTTTATCACAATGCACACTAGAAGACCACTAGAAGACAACTATAGGGGAGCACATGAGGACACTGCCTTGGTTGCAGACTTGAGACTGAATACAGAAGATGTACATTAATGGAATGTATGATATTGTTGCTGAGTATATGACAGATTGAGGTTCCTAATTGTTCACTATTCAATTATAATTCAAAACATTCAAGTAAAACAAAATCCCTTCAACTTCTATATAGTGTTTGAACAGTACCCCAGTTATTGATGAAACGTTTTTTTGATAAGTTACTTATAAGGCTACATGTTTTGAAATGTATATCCGATGAAATCCAAGAAATTGACCTTTTTCGCAATTTCTATCTTTTTAAACAAGCATACATTTCACCATTTATATTCCAAAATGTGACATGTAGGAATGCACCCATTCAATAAAAACAATCAACATTAATAGTCCATAAAGAAAATAATATATAAGAGCAATGTATTTAGTGTATGTAAAAATAGTTCACTAACATAACTTTTGAGTGTTACAATAGTTTTGCACTAATCCTTTAACTGGAAAAAGTCAATAGGTGCAAAACACTCAGTAGTTTAAGCTTAAGTTCCCACGCTTTCATTACTGGCCTACGTTTAGTGTAAGAAGAAACACTTTTCACTCACCAGCGGTGCTGTACGAAAAGTAATCGAGTATTTGTTGTTCAGTTATGGCCAGAAGTTTAGAAAAATTGGAAAAGTGTCATACTCCACGGAAATGCTCAAAATCTATTTGTTGCTGATCTTGTTTTCTGAGCCTGTTCAGTTAGAGCGGCTGACGCTCTGAAATGCCCCGCCTCCCGTTACTAACTCTAAAACCCCGCCCATCTCAATCCCTACAGCTACCCTCAAAACTCAAACACTGACCTGGGACACTGACAATGCTCACATTAACACTTTGAACCAATAGAATGATATCTCCTGCTGATCCAGGAACAGAACACAGGTGCAACAAACACTAAAAACTTTTAGTCGGTCAATCTGTTAGACAAAGTTTTCCATAATCAGTTTTCAATATCGACAGTTCATTTGGAACGGTTATTCTAATGGGAAATAGCTGCACAATGTTGTTAGTTGCCATTTATGAATCTAAATTCAAATGAAGTCTGTATGTAATGGTACACATAATGGTCCGTTATATTCTAGCACCATTCATTGATCATAAAAACAACAATGGTAATCTAGCTATTTTACAAAATCCTGAAGGCACAGTGATTATAGACGATTTCATTATTAAAGATGTATGATTACCGTAAAAAAGCGTATTGTATGCATTTAAAAATACAATTTAATTTCATTATAATATGCACGCTTATAAAACGTAATTTGTGTACGTAATTTACTGGGCTCTGTGGGTTTATCCCAATTTGCAAAACTCTTTCAGACCGATAGCGTCATCTAGTGGATAATCATAAACATTTTCGTGATTTGCCTAGTGGTTACTGTGTGGGCTCTTTAAATTCTGCACAGATTTGATGAAGTAAAGTAACTCCTATTAAAAAGACCCAAAAGTTGTAAAATTATCTAAAGTTGATTAGTAATGTATTTTTGTGTCACCATTTTAAACAGAGTTTTTAAAACCCATGTTTAAAGATATACCTCCCATCTGGGCTTGATTACTGCAAGTGATAACCTGAAGCCCGGATGCCAAACCCATATAGAGCCATTGGGGCAAACTACACTTAAAAAAAAAATTCGTATTATTTATAATTATAATTTTAACTGCTAAAGCCAAACTTGGGACTATTTTCTTTTTTTACAGTAAAATTATGTATTTACTATTAAGCACCCATAAAAAACGTACACACACATAGGACCTATCATTTAATGTTCCGGAGCTGCCTATCATTCTTTATAGTTTTCCCTAGCATTATGATAACAAACCCAATAGTTTTTGTTCCTACTGCTGAGACAAACACTAGCCCACAATTCAAGTCCAATAGCTCTTTAAATCTGTATTGGGACATTCTGCATTACAGTGTGATTACAATTTCAAGGCAGTGCTTCCACATTAGAGGAGACTACATTCACTGTAACTGCTGCATGTCTGCTCAATCTGAAATTAACATCGCTATCTCTCAATCGGTAAACTTCAGTGATACAGATTGAATAAAGACACATCTTTCTAAAGGCTCACCGGGGACTGGAATACATTTAAAAACCTAGTTCTTTCATGCATCTTATCAATTGGAAGACAGCACAGGGCATCAGACACATTCTGTTTGGTTCCAACTGCCCCCCCCCCCTCAGTTGTGTCCCACTCTGTTTTCATTTCTGTGTCGGTGGGAGTCCAACTGGCCCTTCCCTCTGTTGTAGCCCACTCTGTTTTCCTTTCTGTGTCTGTGGGAGTGGGAAGACTGTACTGTTCAGCAGCCTTTAATCTCAACTCTCTGGTGCTGTGTCGTGTTACAGTGCAGCACAATGGGGTCTCTGTTCTCCTTCAAGGTGCCACAGCTGGGACCTTTGAGCATGCTCAGTACTGCACTGTCTGACCCTGGCTGAGAGAAACGGCAGATATTTTACAATGCCAGTGTTATGGTCAGGTCATGGTCAAGTTTGACTCCTTTGATTGTGTGGCTGACAGTAAACTTCTTAACATGTTTGTACCTTTTGAAGAGATCCTTGACAGCTAACCTGAATAAATTGTACATTGCAAAACCTGACCAGAAGATAGTTTGACAGACAGACAGAGATATCCTTGGGATATATAGCATGGCTTTAGGCCTTTTGGTTTAGTTCCAGAGAAATCAGCCAAGCCTCTTCTGTCAGCAGGCCCACCCTGACTCATTCCTAAGCAGCCAGGTCCTCAGGAAGTCAGCCTTCAAACATGGTGGTCCCACTATTATATAAAACATGCCAATGACTCCAGGTGACCGCAAATAAACACCCCCAAGCATGATAAAATCAGGAAGGAAAAACCCCACATAAACACATAACAATGAAGGGAGCCTGAATGCATAACATGTTTGTTAATTCCAGATTGATGACGACTGTCATCATTCACTTTAAAGCAGTTATCATTTTGTCCGTCACTTCTCTTTGTGCACTGAACTTGGCTTTGACTTGTCAGGACACTATGCATGGCTGTCTCACTCCCACGTACAATAGAATAATGCTTTGCAGATGTTGTGGGACACTGAGACAACTTCTGGGATTTAGTTTGGTCTTTTAATTGCACAAGTAGAGCTGAATAAATGTGCTGACAAGTTCACAGTTAGAAAGAGCGAACAGCCAACACTATGCATCTGCCAATAGCCTTGAGATGTATCCTTTGGTATCTTCCACTATGTCGCATGTCTGTTGACATTTTGTTTCATTCCTTATTTTGTGAATGACAAGTGTTTCATTTGTTTTTGTTGTGCTTGTGGACAACCCACTCAGTAGCAGAATTTGACAGTTTTCCATTTAAATACTGTAATGCAAACGTGACCGTAATGTATTTTTTAGGAGTAACTCATGAAATTCTTAAAGAAAACAACCTTTTGAAAAACATACATCTATGCAGCTATCACACTTTATTAAAAATAGAAACATATATTCCATAGTACTTTTCATACAGACTACAATGGTCCACTGATATTGTTTTAAAAACTAAATGAGTAACATACTATAAAACAGTCTTGCCCAGAGATCCTCATTTGGCCTAGATCCACTGTAGAAAGTTCTTCTGAGGGGGACAACCTAGGAAGGGTTGTTGCTTCAGTAGCTCACTTAAGTTAAAACCTAATGGTACTGTACTTGTACTGAAAACCAAATGCCATGGTCTCTTAAAACAATTACAAAATTGTATGGAAATAAGTGAATAAACAAAAGATGGAGAAACAGAAAAAATAACTTTAAAAGAAAGAAAGAAATCGACATACAATTGAGTTAAAAAAGATGGCACATTTATTGCTACATAAATGTTATATACAAATAGTTTTCTGTTACAGAAACCAAAAGTTAAACTTCTTGCTGCTGGTTTTTGATGTGCATCAACAATACCTTGAATTTTTGGACACAAGTACAAATATTTATTTTCACCAACAATGGAGCCTGAAGATCAAGATGGAGACCATGCCTTCAGGAAATGTCTGCTTGTACAATGCCTCATTGTACTAGACTGCGAGCTACAACCCTACTATGTTTTTAGGATGCTATTTGTATGTTTTAGATAATAATGGACAGGTTATGGTTAATAACCGTACATTTTTACTATCTAATATAGTAAAATAAAGTAAGAAACTTTTTACTCAAAACTTTCGATTTCAAAAATCTAGAAAGAGTAATATTTATAATTCAAGAAATGTTCTTAGAATATTAATATTATTGTATAAAAGACTAACTACAGTGAAAAATAAGCCAAATGTTTTTTTTTCTTTCTGTTTTTTTTCAGCATTTTACATATATCATACAAGGGAAAGCGTCTGAGAACACAGCAAAGTCTAACATAGCGAACTGAGACCAGCAAAAGAACAAAATAGGGGGAAATGAGAGAGCAGGGAGTGACATACATTATAACCTCAATCAAAGTCTGCCAGTAACATGAATACAAGCTCATAAATACTGAAATGAATGAAGGCCACATACAATCAGAGAAAAATAACAATGTTTCCAAGTTTTTCACCAGAAAAAAATTAAAATGATAGTAAAACCAAAAGTACTTTTCTTAAACTCCTTGGGATGGCAATAGCATTCTTTGTTCTATTTGGGCCTACTTCATTTTAACAAAATACTTCTTTGTGATAGCCTTGTTTTAAAAGATGGAGAATAATGGAAGACAGTAGCCTATACAAGGAAAAATGGAATATAAAGCATGAGTTAAGACCAAAAGACTTAAGAGAAGAAAAGTAAAGCATGCACACAGATATAAAATAAACATGGTGACCACTATTCTTCATCCTCAAACCGAAAAGAAAACATTAAGAAAATTCTGCTCAAAACTGTTTGTTCATCGTTGTACTATACCTCTCTGAAGGACTAATTGATTCTGATGGTTAACAGCATGTGAATTCAAAAAGCATCTAGTCTAGTTCCCATTCACCAGGGCTTACTGTAACCAGCGACTTCACTACTGTGATCAAAACAAAGCCATTCTATTCTAACATGAAACTCCTCTCTGCTCATCATATGCTTTCCTATAAAGCCTACAGAAATGTTTTTGTCGAAAACTACCAATAAACTTTTATTACATTAAATGATTTGTAAATTTGGTTTTCTGTAGTTATTTTAACAGAAACAAAATTCAGGCCAGTTGATATTGTGGTCGTCAATTTGATTCCACCTTTTCATCAAGTAATCTCTAAGACAGCACTAGCAAACTAGGCAATCACAAAGAGCTTGAACACAATTTTTCAACTAATCAGGTACCATATGGTGAGAAAACAAACTGGAACTATGTACTGTACTTGTTTACATTAACACTATATGGCAAAGGAATGAAAAGGCAGTTAAGTCCCTTTTCCATAAGACACATGAGAAATATGCCGGGAATGCTAAGGTTGGTAAAGGATTTGCTCTCGGTATTTCAACTGCACACTACTGAGAATAAACCTTATATGCCAGTAGTTGATATATCAGGAAAAGTAGAGTTCGCCATTCCATTGTCACCTATTAATCAGTATATAGTGTTCAGGCTAGTACAGTCGGTAAACAATACTACTGTTTTACTGTAGAGCTCATCCACACCACTCATCTTTAGTCCTATTCATCTAATTCTGCCAGTAACATGGAGACTATAACAAACAGCCCTCGGAGTAGGTTGTTTTGGTTTACACATGCTTTTTGCGGAATGAATAAAATATCATACTATAAATAATATATCATTTTAAAATGAGATGCTTAAGTCTTCGAGCACTCAATATAACCAATTAATTTGCAGTTGGGCAATAAAGATTACTCTAAACTGGCAAGTATATTCATCTGTAAATTTCAAGGAAGCCTTAGTATCTTTGCCTTAGCTCAGGACAGCCTGAGACCGGTTATGGAGAAAGGCTGGGCTATACTAGTGACACTGGCAAACTGTAGATCACCTGAAAAGCCACAGGCTTCTCAAAGCAATCTCATCATTTTCCCTTTAGACATAGATTTTACAGCACAGTAACATAATAAATAGAAAAAAATAATACAAATTAAAAAAGTACATAATTGCTGTTACAATGCATTCGTCAATTCAGTTTAGGCACAAGGCAGACTTCCACATGGGAGGGTAGAGGAGGTTGCCACAGTCTCTGATTGTTCAGATGCCACACCTTGCTTGCAGACAGTGATATGTGCTGACATTTTCTTGTGGCCAGAAAAGTGTTGCTTTCATCGCAGGAACCTGGACAATGGGACTTTCTTCAATCTCAGGACTGTTAGTCTGGAGTTCAGCATCTGTGTGGCCTGTGGTCTCCAATTTGTGTCACAAACTGTGAGTACTGTCTGCCATTGGGAAGCAATGGCCGAAACTCTATTTTACAGAACTGATCAGGATCCGTTTGATCTGGAAGGGCAAAAACAGGAAGGAATCATGTTTCACAGAGTAACGTGGTGTATCCTCCTGGCTCCTCCTGACGGGGTGTGTGGGTGGAGGCTGTGTGGTACCTGTGTGCTCCTCAGTGGTGACCCATTGGGTTGGCTGTGTCAGTGAGACCTGGGTGGCCCCCTGGGTGGCCCTGCTGCTCTCCAGTCACACCATGGCCAGACACCTTCTCCTCTTCCCTCCTCTTAAGGCAGGCTGCTTTGGGGTTCAGATTTCGTTCTACGTGTATAGAACAGAGTAACACACATTTTTACATCTTGTTTTGTAAAAGCATTTTTTCACAAGCGCTGATGTAAAAAGTGCTTTATAAATACATATGACTGATTGATTAACAGGTGGTGCTCTGGATCTGTGGGAGTGGCGCTCTGGATCTGTGGGAGTGGCCCTCTGGACCTGTGGGAGTGGGCCTCTGGACCTGTGGGAGTGGCGCTCTGGAACTGTGGGAGTGGCGCTCTGGATCTGTGGGAGTGGCCCTCTGGATCTGTGGGAGTGGCGCTCTGGATCTGTGGGAGTGGCGCTCTGGATCTGTGGGAGTGGCCCTCTGGATCTGTGGGAGTGGCCCTCTGGACCTGTGGGAGTGGCCCTCTGGACCTGTGGGAGTGGCCCTCTGGACCTGTGGGAGTGTGCTTACCTCTGACTTGCTGCTCCAGGCTGAGGATGACGGCAACGGCCTGGTGCAGGATGAGCAGCTTGGTCTGGGGCTTCTCGCTCTTCAGGTGCAGCTGAACCATACGGCCCAGCTCCTTGAAGGCCTCGTTGATGTCTCGGACCCTCAGGCGCTCGCGGGCGTTGTTGGCCATCCTCCTCTCGCGCTCCCGCTCAGCCTTCTGCTCTGGGTTCAGGTTGTCCTCATCCTCAGTGATGCTGCTGCACAGGGGGAGAGGCCCAGGCGGGAGAGGCCAAGGGGGAGTGGGGGAGAGGCCAAGGGGGAGTGGGGGAGAGGCCAAGGGGGAGTGGGGGAGAGGTCAAGGGGGTTCAGAGGAGCAGCGATCAGACTTTGGCGGACTGTTTTTGGTTATCAAAGTAAAGGTGTGACTCCGGGGAGCTTTTGGAGGTTCAGGTTTACCTGGTCCGTGTGCCTCCTCTGGGAGTCTTAATGTCCCTCTTGTCACTTTCATCTCCAGAGCCCAGGTCGTCGGAGGAGTGGCCGTCATTCATGTCGTCTTTGTCCTGGTTTTCTACCTTCAGCTCCAAGGCTGCAGCCACCTGGCCAGCCAGACCAGCAGCCAGGCCTGCATCACAGACACAAATACAGTCCAGCCAAATGGAATCTCCTGCAGTTCACAGCCAACAGACATGACTGACGTGTGGTTACAGCAGCTGGCGGTGTGTGATGTCATACCTCTGAAGGTTTCCACTTGGTGGTTGAGTTCAATGGTGGACATGGAGCCCACGCTGGGCGGACCTCCGAGGCTGTTCTGACTGCCAGCCTCGTCTCGGAGAGAACCACCCTGTCAAACAACACACACACATAAAAACACAAGAGAGAAGACAGAGAGCTGGGTCAGGGTGGAACAGCCCACAGTGAGGTGTGTGGAGGGCATCTGGTGTGATTTAGCTTGATAGACTTGATAGGAATATGTGTTCAACCAGAAAGAAGGCTGCAAAAGCAGAGAGGCAAACAGGGAACTTTTCTGTTTAAATTCACATTAGACTGACCTTCACTCAAACAAATGGAATGCTCTTACTGTCTGTTCAAAAAAGCCCAACCTTCAAGAAGCTGGCTCAGAGCTACAGTGGTCTACAACAGCCAAGGATGAGCACTAGTAAAATGCATTCTTGGCAAGGATTTCAAACGTTTTATAAACCCTTTTCTAAACACTCTAATTCAACGAAATTACAAAAATGTTTTTGCAAGCAGGATCAAGAGGTGAAGGTATGGTACAAGAAGAGTCGAAAAACACATGGCACTTTTATTTATTGGTTTTACAAGCATCAATGCAGTATCTCATGGGAAGCCTCTGTTTCTCTCTCCCCTCGGATTACACTTGTGTTGTTCTCCTCTGTACAGTCAGCCACACGGCTGTGACCGTGTCCACTCGTTTTTCTCTTCTACATGTATGTCTTTATCCAACACCTATCCTAAGACACACCACATCCTTACGTTACCCTACATATTTGTTGTGAAACACAGTTGTTTTGTTTACAACGTATCAAAAACGGAGACGGAGACGCTAGTACATTTTCTTGTATAAACTGCTGGAGACGCCACCTTGGCAGCTTGCAGCTTAAGCACCATTTTCTTTAGAGCCCCCCCCCCCCTCCAGGTTAACAAGTGTGAAGAACATTTTCAGAACTGTATCAAGTTTCTGTCTACTGCCCAAGCGTTTCACTCTGTTTTCCCACGATTGACGGCCACCTGCATGAAATGAAAATTCAGGTGTAAATTAAAACACTAGGATAAGTCTATCGAGCGTTTCATTCGATCTCTCGTAACGTAAACAAGCCTTATGTTCAGTCCATTCTGTACTCAGCTATCTGGTGTCTTCTGGGAACCGGGGGGGGGGCGGAGAAAACAGTATCTGGGGATCGGGGACACCTTCCCCTTTTCTCATGGAATGTGATCCTAAGTCACTGCTGGCCTCTGTTAACCCTGCTCTCTCACTATGCTAATCTCTACAGCGCTCTCAACAGGTGTCCAAACATCTTGGTCTGGGGAAGGAGGGGCACGGGGGCCTCAGCCCCAAGAAGAACGCTGCCATTTTCCTGGCTGGGCCTGATTACCATACAGCTGAGGACCTCTATTTGGGCGTAGACTGTGGCCTCAGATGCACACTTCCAACCATTCATATTTCCTGAGTTGGTTAAAAAGAGGTGGTGAAAGAGAGAGAAAAGAGCTGTCCTTAGTAAAAGGCTGTGGCTGGCCGGGGAGGCTGAGCTCTGTCTGACTGGGGGACCTCTCTCTGCCACAGAGGAAGCTCTGTGTTCCAGCAGACACAGCCGGTTCTCTCTCACAGCCCACCGACACCATCACTACAGCTTCAATCTGTAATGAGCCCATCAAACTCAACTACACTATAGGAGTAACACAAAAAAAGCATTTTCTGTCACAAGTAAATACTATCCTGACTTCCAAGGGACGCAAAACCAAAGTCAAAATCCATGACTAAAAACATATGGTGCGCTGGCTGGAACATTTAGCAACAGTAACAATCCAGATGTAAATACTAGATTCCCCAGTATTTAAAATACATCAAAACATAGCTGTAAAATGGCACAGGTCCTAGTTTTGCCAGCATATCCGACCACAACATGCAAACAATCAGGTGACAAGTAATAGGGGAGCATCAGTGACAATGAAAGATGTTAAAACCGTAGGAACCAAGTTGTCCGCCTGGATCACTATGTGAGTGATGCAAGAACTTGTCTCTCAGGTGCCACTTCTGAGCGAGAATATTTTTCCTGATCAGCAAGTGGTGGAAAGACGAGAACGAAGCAGAGAGCTGGGCAGAAAATGATGCAGTAAGGAAATGCTAAGCATTTCTGTCCTCAACATCCTCCCCTTACCTCCTCAATCACATCCCTGAGGGCCCCCATCAATTTGCTTAGAGAGGGGAGTTTAATCCAAGAAGATCTTAATCCAACCCACCACCCAAATGCGCCAGGGCTGATTCAGAAAATTCTGGAAAAGTATGTCCCAAATTATTTCCCATCACCGTGGGATTAGCGTAGAGCTGGCTCCTTCTATTGTAACTTCAACTACAGATGTGCTCAAATCCCTTCCCGCCCGATATGGAATAGTTCATATAGGGAATGGGCAAATGCATCATTGCTCTACACCAAGACCTGCATCCCCGTTTCCCAGGAGCCACCTCATGCAACAGACAAACACTTCCAGACCAAAGCACAACTTCTCCCATTTTGTCTGGTTTTCTCATTCAACCCTGTATATGAGGACTTTCTCAAGGAGTAAGCCTTCGGCCAGCCATTACGCACATGGAAAGTATGCAAGTTTGAGATAAACCGCTCTCTGTGGAGAAAGGAAGATTTTTTGCACGAACTCATTGAACAGGTGGCCCAGGCTTGTTTATTAGCCTATTTGGAGAAAGCCAATACAAAAGCATGTATGCCTCCCCTCAATCCAAACTTTATTTTAAGCATTCAAATCCAGTTCTTCAGTTTCAAACCACATTAAAGTACTATGTGAAACAATTACAAATATTGGTCTGTAAAGTCATACCATTGCTGCTGTCCGACTAGCAACCAATCCAGGGGCAGGAAAGTTGGCCCCAAGGGCTGCTATTGGCCCGTTCTGTCCCAGCAGGCTGTGTATGTCACTGGGAAGGCTGGTGCTGGAGCCCACAGCATGGTTCCGCAGAACAAGAATGGCATCGTCTAGTCTGTCCAGCCGATCCTCCATCCGAGACTGGACCAAACAAATAGATAAAAGGAACAGAGGACAGAAAAGAGACAAGCAGGACATTAGGACAAATAACAGAGGACATTTAGGTTGAATAGTGTGATGTTGGGGTGAAAAAGGCACCACAGGGAAAACAAAAGCATACAAGAATAACAAACAGATGAAGTTGAACCATTTCAAAGAGGATGCATGTGTTCATACAAATCAGACGGGCATACAAACCGCTTGGAAAATCATGACTATTCATTTGGCATTAAAAATACTTAGCTGATTACTAAAAGCTAAAATGGTAAAAGAGAAATAATACACAACAATCAAACAGAAAAATTCAAACATCCCATTAAATGTAATGAAACGGAGGTCAAGCTCGTGAAAGAAAACAATAAGGAAACAGTATATGAAATGGGGTGAAACTGTGATGGGTAAAGACTCCATCTAAAGGGCAGGAGTACCTCGCAGACATCCTTTAAGAATGACATGGCATCCTGGAGATGCTCATGAAGCTGCTGATGAACTCGATTTTTCTGGCAAAGTCAGATAGGACAGGAAAGCATGTGAGCACAAACTGGCATTAGTGAAGAAATCAGAGACATTGCAGAGTGAAACAGAAGGACAGAAAGAAGAGAGTCAGACATATACATGGATATGGTAACTAATTATGCCGGTCTGTGTCCAAACTTTAATGCAGTTTAGATACGTACTGACTCCCTTCCAGCACAGACTCTCCCTCCCACACATTGATGGGTTTGGTCGCTTCACACGAATCTCCCCACAGACGGCATACTGATCTAGGGGATAAATATTTATCCCCATAAATGATGGTGTGAATGTGTGAGGTGGGGCATAAGGGGTGTGCAGGGAAAACTGATTCCAGACCGCGGCTCTGGTTCGCAGACAGACAGGCAGGCAGACCGCTAGCACAGGAATCCTTGAGCAGTGGTGGTTTAGTCAACGCAACAGCTGCCAGGCTCCCCCAGCCACCATATCTCTAGCCTGCACCCCGTTCCCCCCAACCCACGAGGGGACAGATGGCAGGAGACACGCCCCGAGGGACGGGTATTGTTTGGATCTCCCACCCCCTCCTCCCTCAAAGCTCGACAACATTTGTCAACCAGGAATCTCCAAGTAATGCTACCCCTGCCTTCCAAGAGCGACTACATCTACTGTGAGCAGGGCCATTAAAAAGTGCTCAAGTTGTGGGGGAAGGGAAGTGGGTGGAGGAGGTCAGACTTACCAGTGAGTGCAGTGAGTTGTCGTAATTCGGGGAGGAGGAGGTCTGTCCGGCTGAACCCCGGGGCCATTGGTTGGTTCCTAGTAGAGACAGAAGACTGTTATCCACCTGACATGGCTAATTTAAACGTTACCAGATGACTGACGACAGAGTACTGTTATCCACCTGACATGGCTGATTTAAACGTCACCACATGACTGATGACAGAGGACTGTTATCCACCTGACGTGGCTGATTCAGACATCACAACATGACTGACGAATGAGAACGGCACATTGCCACGCAGCTGGCCACTGGCTATGTGACTTGAAGGCAGGCTTCCAAAGACAGGGCAGTGGGGGATAGACCCTGAGACACTAGGACAAGCTCTACATCCGCTCATTTATGACCTAATAGCTAAAGAAGCCTTTGGAACAATATAAGCAGTGATAAGAGGCCCGGAAAGGATATGGGCTGTCTTCTTCTGACACTGACATAGTCCCTAACTCTCTTCAATAAGCCAGGAGGTTCCAGGAGACTATAGCAAGGCTGTACTTGTGTTTTTTCTCTCTTGCTGTTCCAGTGATCCAGGCCCAACAGAATTCTCTAACAAGCTTCCCAACAAAAATACCCCTTGACAAATCATACGCCATGCTAAATTAAAGAGTGCCAGTCCAGCAGCACCATGGCCTGCCAAAACTTGCAGGCCAAAAAAGACTAATAGACTTGAATTGACTTTCCATTCTAAGATTCTAGAGACAACAAAGGCCGGAGGACAGTGTCCAAACAAACGTTGGAGACTCATCTCATGAGTGAACTAACCCAGGCTGGTGGACTCATGAGGGATGTCAAAATAAAGGATCACAAGATGAGGGAAGTACATTGTGTTATGTCAACTCCAATTTGACATGCTCTACAACATGGCCTATTTAGAGTACAATATTGACAACGATTTCAATTAAATAACATTGAAATTCAATTTGGAATGAGAATGTGTTACTCTCACAAAGCTTGGCGATAATTTGGAAATGTGCAAGCACTGTCAAAATAGTATTTGTTGCATTAGAGTAACAGGGCTACTTAGCTGGCTTGCAAGTATTTTAAAAAATACTGTCCCTTTCATACTGGTACCTAGCAAAGCTAACGCAAGATATTTAAAAACGATGTGCCATGTCACATGCGTTTCCAAGGATTAGCGTTTCTTAGCAAAGATTTTGGGTGTAACAATGGGCTGAAATGTAACACTCATGGTTCAAGTCAATCAATCTTAATATTTAATTAAATGGAATCGAGGTGGGAATGACCAGTGCAACACACGTAACATTAAATATGTTTATTGCAGCACATGACATTGAATACCTTAAAACCAAATGTTAGCTAGCTATTGCAGAGTTGCATTAGTTTTCAAGAATTCTCCAACCACCAGCTGTTGCAACGTATGCAGCAGATCAAATGGTGAAAACGTGCTTAGGAGCAGGCAGACTGATATGCAGTTTTGGAGTATGATTACTTTATGAAGCAATGCGTGTGTCACGGAGATTTAGCCTCCTCTTACTAAATAAATCATCCTTGTCAACAACAGGAAACTTATTTTCAGTGTCACCACTAACATGTCTAAAATGTACATAAGTTACACATTTATGATTAGACCTCTGCAACCAAAGGAAGTGTCTGTAGGATAATTGTCCCACACTACCTGCAAAGGTGATTTATTTTTTCACCCATTTACACTGATAAAAATAAATCTATCCAACTCGGATTTGTGTTTTATCGGAATAAACCTATCGTATCTTACAAACATTCTTAGTGTGGAGCAAAATAAATTCACAGCTACTAATCACATCACGAATTGTAATTCATATTTTCAAATTGTGTCCACAGTGCTCCCCTGACAAAAAAACAGTCCACGTGGAGATAATGCATTAAACCAAGCCTGTGCTGTAATCAAGAAACAGTTCAAGTCTCCCTAATGGATTGTGACAACAAGGAATCCTCCCAGGTTATTTATACTGGACCGTGTCAGTGGGCCAGCTCCAGCTGTAGGTCTTCACTGCACCGTCTGGTCTCCATTACTGTGGCAGGAGGCCAACACCCAGCCCATGTACCTCTCATATCATTTGAGATGTTTGACAAAAACAACAGCAAGCTCATTGGTCACAATCCCCAAAAATATTTTGGTATTTGTGAGAGAAATAGTGAGAACCAGGAGATAGCTATCAAACCGTTTTTGATAAACACTAGGATTACCTCTCCACTTGACCTGGAGGAACTGATGAGGATAAGACATTTCAACAATCCTCATCCAGTGTAAACTAAGCAGTAATCTTCATTTGAGAGGTCTCTCTGCACAAACGTCCTGGAAAAGCCAGACTTGAATTAACAGACTATTAAAAGTGAGTTTAGAACAGGAAATGAGGGGGCCTCTGCTCTGCCTCAGCTTTTCTCTGACGTGAAGCAAACAGGAAGCACTAATAACTAAGCTTCCCTCCCGTCTCTAATTCTAACTGAAAAATGTGTCTGGGCCTCTGGTCCCCATGTGGAGGAGAGTTGGCAGAGAAGCTAACTGAACACACCAGTCTGCCTGGGCTGGTTAAGAAAATAGCTAATCCTAATGAAAAGTTAAAGGCATGCAAACTCATGTCCTAACCTAGCTCTAATTATAGCCTCCTTCTCTAAAATGCAATTTGTCAGAACGTAAATGGATATGGGACATGGATACTGGACTGCCAACAATGTGCTAATAAAATAACAGTTTGCAATAACTAGGTGGGGTTATTCATCCTAAACCAGCTATAATTTCCTTTGTGAGGGAGAAATAGAAGCTTTTTGTGTTCAAAAGAGAGGTGTAAATAAAAGCATATTTTTAAAAATACAAATTGTTTAAATGTTTACCCCTTCTATGGGTACCAAGGTCCGACTCAACACTGCAGGTTTATCACAAAGAAACCTGAAACACTAGAATTAACAACTCTTTTGGTAATGCTTTTACATAATGACTAAAATATTTAGATTAATGTTTATTTTCAAAAAGATAGTTTCCCAATAATGTAGTAAGAGTTTGACTATTATACCAAGATTAACCTTGAAATTATTGACAAATGTGTGCATTAATAATGAAAAAATAAATAATCATTTCTAGAAAGGATTATCTAAAAGCAAAAATATAAATTGGATAAATGTTTGGGTTAAGAAAGTAATCCACATGAAGCCCTGGAATTGCTTCAGGACAACCAGGACTTGAAGAACAACAAACAGTTTTACGTAAACATTCATAAATGTAATTGTTATGTCACTAAAATAATATTATCATCCAAACAATAACCTGATGAACATGCACACATGCTAATCCTGTAGGTAAAGAAACAGTTTGATCAGTGACAACCACAGTATGTGGGGTTTGTGATAGAAACTATTTAAGATACATACATATGTTACAAGTCATTTCGTCCTGAAAAATCCTATGAGTTGTCTTAGGTTTTCATAGATGGGACATAATAAATTGTAGCCCAAACATCCAGATGTTTTTGAGCTAATATGCTTCCCCAAAACACTTCAAGATGTTTCTTTGTATTACACACACACTGCATTAGAACAGCACCAGCAAACATATGGACTAATTGCTAAATATTCCAATGGTACAATCCAGGGCTAAAAGACAATGTCTAAAAGTGGGCACAGTCTGCGTGACTTACATCTTCCTAGTCTGAAAAACAGGGATTATTGGCACTTTATCAAGTCGATATTGAATTGAACTAATTGAATTTTCCATGAGGTTTACAGTTAAGGGCAGATCATGATTTAATTTTAAAATATGGTGCACAATTTCGGCATCAAATATCAAAGGGATTAAAATGTACTCTATTAGTAGAAAAACATAAATCCGGAAACAACTTTTCTAGTGAAAAAATACATCTTCAATTATCCTGGTTGCCCTTTCAAGCTGTATTAATTTGGGTTTTTATAGAGGCATTCCATTAGACTAATGAAATGCATGCAAAACATATTTGGATAGCTTATGACTTTTGGGATGGGTTTTGAACAAAGGCAGATGTTCTACATGTTCTAGTATTCGAGTATTTGTTTTCCATTTGCAAACTGAAAAAAATATTATTAAATAGGGCTACAACTGTGATGGGAAATTGTGGCACTGATTTGATAAGGTACCTTTTTTAAACAAAGCAATTCACTCTCAAGTTATAGTCCCAAACTGGTTGTTGGTAATTTACTTCCTCTGTGTGCCTGTGGTTTTTCCATGGGGGGGGGGGGGCAGCTGTCCCTAGTTTTGGACAGCTGATCATGAGAAGGACATACGTGGACACGGCTGTCGCCATCACATCACCACAGACACAGCACAATTGGCTGCTAGAACACACTAGCTCTCCCTCCCTCAATCCTTTTGGCCAGTGTGTAAATTACAACTGCAGAAAGCAGACTTCTTATTACCATCTAGATGACTCTCTGGCATAAAACTTCATCAGCCGTCAACATTAGGCAATGTATCAAGCCACAGACGTAGGCATTAGGAGACAAGCCCATTAGGAGACATGTCCCACCTGTGATTGGTTGAAAATATATATAATAAAACATGAATGTACACTGTTAAAAACTCGTTTTTAAATGACCTGTTACTCTACCAGAAGCAGTTCTGGGCCTTCAGCCAATCGGGTACTCCACAGATGGCGCTAAAGAGCAAGGGAAAATTGATTTCTACTAAAATAATCAGTCAATCAGTGTCAACATTTTGACCACCTAAGAAAGGCTGACCCTTCAAGAAACATTTTAAATAAAGCTGATAGGACCTAATAACCAGAGATTTTCATCAAAGATTCAACATCTGAGGACCAACAACAGAGGGAAACAACAATATACTTGTAACATCTTAAAGACCTGGTTTTGAGAAAAGCAGATGGGCTGACTTGGATTACAGTTTTTCCCCTGCATTTGACTGTGTTCATCAGCTAGTAGACAGTGTGACAAAACAAGTATAAGGTCAGAGATCTCTCTATAAACATCTCTGAAAAATTGTGACTCAAGCTAGCCATGTTGGCAAAGCTAAGCAATAGAGCTATGTGAAATGTAACCATGCTATTGTAAATGAAAATGAAATGGAGGATAGGAATTAGCGTTTTAATCCAAGCTAATTGACAGTATCAAATTCTGCTGAGTTTTGAAGATGGCAATTACTGGACATGATGAAACCAAAGAATAGAAAAACCCAGGAGGGTTTGGCGAAGGCATGGCCAAAACAAGCTCCTGGTCACTATTCTCACCATAACTCCATTCATTTGAGTGAAGAGAAGTCTTTGTCTATTTTTTTGTGTGTTCCGTGCATTTAAACTGTTTGTGTTGTGCTGCCGTCATGACCGAACAGCTAATGTTTCTTGTTTGACCACCTGTCAGAGCATTGGGGAGTAGACAATAGAAATAAAAAATGTTCATGAGTGGCCAATGTGTAATCTTAGCTAGGGAAACCAGCGCGCTCATATTGACGTTCAAGTTGTATCAATGTGTAATCTTAGCCAGGGTAACCAGCGCGCTCACAACGTTGAAGTTGTATCAATGTGTAATCTTAGCTATGGTAACCAGCGCGCTCACAACGTTGAAGTTGTATCAATGTGTAATCTTAGCTATGGTAACCAGCGCGCTCATATTGACTTTCAAATTGTATCAATGTGTAATCTTAGCCAGGGTAACCAGCGCGCTCACAACGTTGAAGTTGTATCAATGTGTAATCTTAGCTATGGTAACCAGCGCGCTCACAACGTTGAAGTTGTATCAATGTGTAATCTTAGCTATGGTAACCAGCGCGCTCACACCGTTGAAGTTGTATCAATGTGTAATCTTAGCTATGGTAACCAGCGCGCTCACAACGTTGAAGTTGTATCAATGTGTAATCTTAGCTATGGTAACCAGCGCGCTCACA
>JACXGK010001274.1:0-16271 GCA_016801125.1 Novumbra hubbsi | reverse complement strand
CTGGTTACAGATTCGAGGAAGAGGGCTCGGAGTTGGCATATTGATAATTTTACATCACATGCTGCTGTAGTGATTAGTCTACATCAGACAGTGCGGTAAACCGAATTGGACAAGGCTTTAAAACCCAGCTACTAGCAGATGCATGTCTGTTGAAATGAACATTTAAAATGAAAGAATATCATATAGATCAGGAGCTGCCACTAGTATTTACTAGGATTAACATTGAGCTTCACGGAGCTGTGCGATGGCATTGAGTACTATAACCCACTAATCTAAATCGTCATATTCTTTTTTGCAATATATAATTTTAAAACACTGCTGTAATTGTCTGTACCTGCTTTCTTTTGTAAAATAGTACATCAATTGGTTCAGCATATTTAGAACATATTAAGAATAACACTGCAGTACATACCATGCTAAGAATAGTGAGAAAAACAATACGAACAGTGGTCAAAATTGTTGGTACCCCTCCACAAAAAACAAAGAATACACAATGTTCTCTGAAATAACTTGAAACTGACAAAAGTAATTGCCATCCACCATTGTTAATTCTTTATTTAATAGAAAGCAGACTTTGCTTTAGATTTTGTATCCAACATAATATTGTTAATAATAAAACAAATAAAATTTCATGGACAAACATTATGGCACCCATAACCTAATATTTTGTTGAACAACCTTTAGAGGCAATCACTGCAATTAAGCGTTTTCTGTAGCTCTCAATGAGACTGCACCTGTTAACAGGCAGTTTGGCCCAGTCTTCCTGAGCAAACTGCTCCAGCCATTTTGAGTTTGATGGTATCTGCTCCAGACCGCAGATTTTAGCTCTGTCCAAAGATGTTCTAAAGCAGTGTTTCTCAACCCTGTCTTGGATGTTTTAGATCTCTCCCTGCCCTAACATACCTGATGTAGCTCATGAAGGAGACGATAATGAGCTGATCATTTGAATCAGGTGTGACAGAGCAGGGAGAGATCTAAACCATGCAGGGCATGGGGTTGCCCAGGACAGGGTTGAGAAACACTGTTCTATATTCAGATCAGGACTCATAGAAGGCCACTTTAGAATAGTCCAATGTTTTGTTCTTATCCATTCTTTGGCACTTTTAACTGTGTGTTTTAGGTTATTATCCTGTTGGAAGACCAATGACCTGCAACTGAGACAGAGCTTTCTGACACTGGGCTGTAGGTTTCCCCCCAGGATGATTGTGCCCTGCACAGATTCAAGACACCCTTTGCCAGACACAGCAAATTGGCCCCAAAGCATAACCAAGCCTTCTCTTTATTTCACTGTAGGTATGGTGTTCTTTTCTTTGAAAGCTTCATTTTGTCACCTGCGAACATTGAGCTGACGTGACATGCCAAAAAGCTCCAGTTGTGACTCATCTATCCAAAGAGCATTCTCCCAGAAGGATTGTGGCTTGTCAAATTGAATTTGAACAAATTCCAGGGTCTTCTTACATGGAACACACCTTCACTCAAAAAGTGAAGGATGGTGCAATCTGAAACTGACGTACCTTCACCTTGGAGTTCAACTTGTATCTCTTTGGCAGCAATCCTTTGATCATTTTCAACCATTCACACTTTTCTTTTGTTCAATCTGGTTTTTATTTTCCTCTTGTGGCCGCGCCCAGGGAAGTTGACTACAGTTCCATGGACCTTGAACTTCTCAAAAGTATTTGTAACTGTCCAGGAACATCAAGCTGCTTGGAAATGGTCTTGAAGCCTTTACCATGCTTGTCTATTATTTTCTTTCTGATCTCCTCTGACAACTCTCTTCTTTGCTTTCTCTGGTCCATGTTCAATGAGGTGCACACAATGATTTTCTTACCATTTATATAGGCTAAATGACTGATTATAAGATAGGAGACATGTGTGATAATAATAACGGAAACAAATTTGTTTAAAATATCACTATAATAAGGGGTACCAACAATTGTTTCCAGGTCATTTAAAAAAATCTTTGTAGAACAAGCAATAATTCACCTTTTATTCAGAGCACTCTTGCTTTATTGTGCTTTTAGGATATATGCAAGTATACATGATTTCATAACTTCTCAGAAAGAATGAAGCATTATTTCAATGAGCAGTTAGGGTAACAACACATTTGACCACGTCTATATCTTATTGTCACACTAGAATCATGACAACATCGCATAGTAATATGAAGCCAAATAAGCACCTCCTCCTAATGACATTGGGACTATGTTAGGCTGGTATAAAAGTCCAGCAGATGCCCTGCATGTGCCCTTTCAGAGGGGGTGTTGGTGGTCATCACTGTACCTGCTGAGACTGCAGAACCTGATGTGACAGTCAGGGGTGATGGAGATCCAACAGGGGTGGAGGGGTTGGAAGGAAAACTACTGCTGGTGTGGTCAGGTGAGTAAATCTGTGGATAGAAAGAGATGAAGAAGAGGGAATGAGACAAAGACAGTGAAAACAGGAGGAATGAAAGATGATGGGAGGTAAAGAGAGGGACACAATAAGGGAGAGAGGGATGACAGGAAGAGAATAGAGAGGTGACAGGAGAGAAAGGGGGGAGATGTCAGTAAGGAAAAACATGCAGCTTGTTTAAATCTCAACCTGTCATTTCAACACTCTTTTTTATAGTTTACTACCACCCTTCAGACAGCACACACAAAAAAATTGGCTCATCAATTCTGCAGATTTCACAATTGAGGAGCCAATAAAAACGTCCCAAGCATACATATGGGCCTTTAATAGTGAGCAGAGGCTTTAGTTAAAACCCTCAACAAAATAATAAATGGACTTCAAACCATTTTCCCTGTGACACCTGAAGGCTAGCAAGAGTGAAGTCTCTTCCTCCAACTCTGCTTTGTAAGGCTTTATTTAGATCTACCCCACTGGCCACAGCATAGATAACAGAGTAGATATACTATTCCAGGAAGGGGTGGGGTAAAAGCAGTTGAAATCCTTTAAAGCTAAAGTGGACTAAAACCTGCCCTAAATCCTAGTAATATCTTTGTAACATGGTGCAATATAACTCCATAAACCCACGGTAAAGCGAGGCCAACATTACAGGGTTATTCTGAATGAACTGTACCAATGCAACTTACTATTGCGTTACCAATCTCTGTAATGGGCCTCAGCAGTGGAGCCCAATCAAATTGCACGAGTAAAGTACTGTCAGATTGAGACAGTGAGTAACCATAGTGTTTCAAGTTTCCAAGTCTTTGTGGATGGGAATGTAAAGTATGGGTTGGAGAGGGTTAAGCTCGGGGGGTATAAGTATCATAAGAGATGATGTGAATCTAAAGCACACAGATTACAGAACTGCAAACTTCCACAGGGATTTCATTTGTTTCGACAAAAGCTGGATTAAAGCAGAAGATACATTCCAGAATTTGTTCTTGAAGATCATATTTTTTGCCAAAGGAGAAAGTGTCTTGCAGTAAGCCAGGGTATTATAGGTTTGATTACTACTAATTGGAGGCAAACAGGATTTCCCACCAAGTCAACATCACAGGCAACTGTTTTTCTACTCACAGGCAACATCATTAAACACAACGGAGTGCCGCTATTAATTATCTTTTCTTAAGATTAATTGCAAAGTTTTTTTGTTTCAATCGACTTGGGAAAACGCAGATAGGTGTCAATGGCATGTCACACAATGCAACAACTGAGATGTCGTTCCTTTGGTGACTTAAAATACATGCATTTCTTCATGTCCTTAAATAAAATGTTTGAGTCAGTGTTCAGTATCTAAACCTTGTCCTGTTCAGACGTAATGACTGTCAAGTCTGATCACAAATGCATGTCGAAAATAAATGGGACTCAAAATGAATCAGCCCAAATCTTCTGTTTCCAAAGCGGCCCCTCTACAGCCGTGACTCCTGACCCTGCAATATACAACAGGCCATTCTTCTTGTCCAGGGCTACTTCTGCTGTATTCAAACTCAAACACGACACATTTTACCAATAACAAATGAGACTCTGCCTCCTCATTGGTCACGCTCCCTGAGGCGGTGAGGGGCCAATAAGC
Organism: Novumbra hubbsi; assembly: GCA_016801125.1. NCBI lineage: Eukaryota > Metazoa > Chordata > Actinopteri > Esociformes > Umbridae > Novumbra > Novumbra hubbsi. The sequence goes on along the minus strand of JACXGK010001274.1, from coordinate 12,271 downwards.
ACAGCCCGTTTAAAAGGGCGGAGAACAAAAGGCCCACAAAAGGCGGCCCGCAGAGTTGAGCCACAGCGGTTAGGAGCACCCCCCATCCCCGCCCCTCGTCTCAGCCCAGCCCAACCGTGTCCATTTCACTGAAGCTTTGTCATGCTAATGGAATTGAGTCTGCGAATACAACAATACTTAATTTGTGATTATCACCCCCCCCACACACACACACTTTCTCTTTCGTGTGCCCGTCACTGAGCCATACCACTTCCCAAATGTAAACCCATTATGCTTTCAAACATTTTACTTGTCTCCTTTTTACTGGGAATAAAAGCTATGGGCTTCATTTCTCAGAGGTGATGTGTATTAAAATGAGAAATAGACAGGCAGCCAGGAGGGACCGAAGAGCTCTGTGTGAGTTTGTGGGACTGTTTAAAGCCAGAGTTCTCTAAACGGACGGAGAACATGCATTCATCAAGAGTAGAATTGTCAAAAGTGCAGGGAGATATGATAGAAATGGCACAAACACCAAGGTTGATTATCCAAACTGGTGGATAATCCATAGGCTTTGGAAGTGTTTTTATATACAATTCCATTTCTTGTATACTGCGATTAAATCCACAATGATCCGGGCTTAGGCCCAAAAACAACTGCAAACATCCTCTGGGCTTATTTAATCAGCATTCACTATAGCACTTAATACCCATCGTGACACTGAGGTTGCTTTCTTTATAGACTGAAGAGGACCATTATTATAATGCTCCATAACTATTTAACAATAGGAATAAAACGTATGTTGTATGCATGTGAGTAGAGATGGTAGTAAATATCTTCAGGAGTCTCACCCAGAGAGGGGTCAACCTAGAGGGGACGTCTAGATCCATTAACCATCCATGAAAGCCTGACACTTCAATCAAACGAACATTTAGAGGGAGAGAGCACCAAGATTTGTTCTGCATTGATTGTGCCCACATGTAAATGTACACGTTCCTGTAACAAACAACCTCTTTGAGTTCAGAGCATCTTCTATCTCTGTTCTTCTTTAAGGATTTTCCATCTCCCCTGTGGAGAACAGTTGTGTGCTGAACTCACCGAAGCCAGCGCTTTACCAAGTGCATCTCCAGTCTGCTGGCTCCCAGCTGCATTAACACGATTGGCAGCAACTTCAGGAAAAAGGAGAGGACATTTAAAAGAATGACCAAGAAAGATTGTTCTGTAAATGCATCCATTGCCTATAAATAAAGGGTTTCTGGATGAAACAAGTGAGCATTACCCATGACCCCATCGCTGGTGTTGATCGGCGGGGTGTGTGTTGGGTTAACGAATGGGGAAGAACTGGCACTGCTGCGGTGGAAGCTGGACATTGGAGGAAGACTGCCGTTGATGTCTGTTGGAGATACGGAGTGTGAAGGGTAATTCTGAAAGAGAAAGAGGACAAAGCTATATTATTGTGTGGATGTAAACCTATTCAGCGGAGCCCAGACGAACGGAGGGCTTTGGCTGGGCGGCAGCTGCAGAGTCCCAGTGAGACTCGGCAGACAGACAGATCAAACAGTGACACAGGGGGTCAGCAGTGTCGTACACAGATAATGACCAGACAGCTACATCAGATAGAGAGAGATAACCAGGCCACGGACCACACCAACAACAGAGAGGGGGCGTGCTCTGCTGGGGCAACACCAAGATGAATGATGCTGAATACACACACCCAGCAGTGTTTCCCCTAGCTAAACTCTTTGCATAGGGACGGCGGGCTGCAATATTTACACCAGAAATGTCAAATTCCAAATAGAGCTGAAAGGAACCTGTCGGAGAAGAGGTCAACACTGAGACCTCTGTGCTTTTTTCACTGGCAAGGTGGCTTACCAGGCGGTCATGTGAGTGCATGTTGCTGTAGTTTCCCGACTGGGGCATGTGAGATGAAGATCCTCCCAGCATTTCTCCGTAGCTGGGCTGGCTGATCCCATTGGAAGAATTCCACAGGTCAGAGGAGTTGTGGGTCCCATCTAAAGACAAACCAACAGATTTAAGATACAATGTATCAGTCCGGATTTTCATCTCTGCTCTTCCTAAGGACCCATGTAACAAACCCAATAATTGTTCAACCGAAGGGAAATGTGTTTTTCTTTTCAGAAGGGAGCAAGAAGTTTTAATGGCTTTAGTTATATGGCCACTGTCCAGTTTAAAAATACTTCAATGCGCCTGCATCGCTCCCATGAAACAAACCACAACACACAGCTTGATTATGAGAGTCTAGAGACCTTTCCACAGGGCCCCCCCCTTCTGTGGAGTCTTGTATCACACAAGGGCGTTCTTCTCCCGACCAGTCTGCTTTTAGAACTGTTTTGGACACTGCTAAGATAAGACTAAGCCTCCCTTGGCTAACAGAAAGAAAAGCCATCCTTGCAACTCTGATATCAGGCTCAGTCAAATACAGTCCACCTGATGAACAAAATCTCTAAATCAAGCTAAATATCTGAAACGGTTTACCGACAGACACAATGTATCTACAAAAAAAAAAAAATGTTGTCCAATGTCCATCAACAAGCAATGAGGAAGAGTTTCAGATAAAACAAGCAGAAAATACCTGCTTTTTTGGATTCAAAGGTTGGATTTTGTTTTTTTGAAGTAATTGACACTCACCAAAGAAAGTGCTTGCAAACATGCTGCTGGGGGGTTTGGGGGAGGTGAAGGAGGGGGAGTCTCTGTTGAAGTCTTCTGTGGAGTTGGAAGACGGTGCATACACCTGCCAGACAAAAAACACACATTATTAGCATGAATAACAACACAAGGTGAAGAGGCCAGTGTTGTGTTCTTGGGAACACAACACAAGTCATTATCCTCTAAGATGTGGCTTCAACGATCTCTCCGTGTGGTAGAGAGATAATGATGATGATTAGTCAAGTTATTAGGACGATGTTGAAATGGAACAGTGCTAATCCCACACCACCCTAGCGGGTGGGTTGATCACAATCTAAAGCCAGTGTGTAAAGGATGTTTCAATTAGCCATCATTAAAAGCAAATAAGTATGTTTTCCTAAATTTGTGCCAATTCCTTACAGGATTGTCATTTGTGGTGTTGTATATTGAAGTAATTTAAATAAATCTAGTGGAAGAACTGAGCCGTTTCTTGTGTTGGTTGAACCGCCAGTGTTGTGTCAGCAGGGCTCATTTGGAAGGCTCACGGAGAGAGAGCTTGATTATCAGACAGTACTTGGACTTCAGATTGCCTCAGCTTTTAATGGAACTATAATGACCCCAGCACGCATGCTTACAGGAAACGCCACGCACCAAAGAAATTGAAATCATAAGAAAATCCAATGTGCCAGTGCTTGTCCTTATTTTTCAACCGAACTGTCAGCTGGCCTGCGTTAGGAGGAGGGGGATGTGGCAAAGGCATTGCCAGGCTGGACGGGAGGATCAAAGGGATGTAAGGCCAAACACCAGTGATGTGGTCTCTGACCTCATCCACTCCAGATGGAGGGACCTGGAGGAAACTCCCCACGCCACGAAGAGGGCTGGTCCTTGACCCAACACTAGAACCATGCAGCACACAAATCACTAGCAGACCCACTCGCAGAATGTTCTCCTATCACGACTCCAGTATGTCAGATAAAGTCCAAAACTCACGCACCTCCACAAGATACAAACGGAACAAAAGAGTAAACAAAACATGCAGAAATGTCAAAGATTTCAATGAGTTATAGTTTATATATCACCCAATTGAAATACATTAATTAGGCCCTAACACTATGGACTGGGGATACAGATATGAATTTACTGGTAACAGATACCTTCTGTCCAGAGCAATGTGTGACATGTCTGGTAAGTATGCAGGACATGGAGGAACTGGGATATTTTTATCTCACAGTACTGGGTACAGATCCATGCATTAGCTATCATGCTGAAAGATGAGTTGATGGAGGTCCTGGGCTGGCGTGGTTAAACCTGGTCTGCAGAGTCAACTTGGACATACTGCCAATTCTTGAGAACAATGTTGGAGGTGGCTTATGATAGAGAAATTAAAATGAAATGATCTGGCAACAGCTCAGGTTCGCATTTCTGTACTCAGCATGCCTACTGCACACCATCTAAATCTTAAGACACCTGTGACATTGTGTTTTGTGACAAGAAAATTCACATTTTACAGTGTCCTTTTACTGTCCCCAGCTGCACATTTGGAAATATCATGCTGTTTAATATGCATCTTGATATAACACACCTGTCAGGAGGATGGATTAGCTTGGAAAAGGAAAAATGCTCACAAATTTCTGAAAATAGCTGTTTGGTACGTTGTAAAATATCAGGAATCTTTTATTTAAACCATGAAACCAACACTTAATATGTTGTGTTAATATTTGTGTTCCATGTACATTCCTCAAGCACTCAGTCAGCAGTGTGTGTGAGCATGCAAAGGGCTGTGTGTGTATATAACTCCAGAGGCTTGTGTCAGTAAGCTTGGAAAATAGGGGATCTCTTGGGTCCAGTGGCCCACATGTTACCAGAGTTTCCGGACTCTGTTGGTCATCCCAGGTTAGGCTCACACATGAGCCCTGCCTTTGTCCAAGTCTGAGCCTGAATAGGCAGCATATGGTGGTGGATCATGCTAATTGTCCTTTTTACCCTGGGCTAACCAGTCAAGGGATTAATAAGCAACCCCAAACACCAGGCGCCTCATTCCCCCTTCTTCTAGAGGAGGGAGCCCGCCTGGGTTCTCGTTTTATCACCACATTCATTAAAGACATGTCACTCAGGGCCAAGGCTAGCAAGACGTGCATCATTTTTGGAATTTGGGTGAGTTTGGTGGTTTTGTTTCTTCTTGATTTTCATAAAAAAATCTTTGGACCAGTAATTATAAAAATCATGAACTCAGGGTTTGTAGTTTATCAACAAGCATACAATATTTCCTGTCAGATTGGAGAGATTTGACACTGTATGTTCTGGGCAGAGTTCATTCTGAAACTCTGTGGCTAAAGAGGGCTGACAGGTCCCTCAACATCTTCCCACACGTCTCCAGGATGCAGCACCTGTCTTTGATCTCAACCACACACTGCTCGAAACCACACAGAAACACATCAAACTGTCAACATATGAATACAGTAAATGACGACAGGAAAGTAAAAATAAAAGATCACCAACCAAGAAAAATACAGGGCCTGACAACTAAGAAACTCAATTGATGCTACTGACAGTAGAGTTTCCTGTCTCTGCCCGTCACTATGTGGACCTAAACCATGCCTGAGGGCCTTTCTTTTCAAGTCCAAATCAAACACACTTAGAGCAGGCCGCTCAAACACACTGGTCCCTGCTACACATGTCCTGACGAGGCATGTTGAGCTCTGCAGCCTGGTACTAGTCAACTCTTTCACGTGGTAAACCTCAAGCGCAAGCTGTTGATTTCAAGAAACACCCTTTTTAAAACCAATAGCACAGTGATAAATGACAAGATATGTTACGCTCTAAGACAAAGTCATACTCCTCATCAAAGTTGTTTTTAGGTGGAAACGGTCATGAATGTCACCTTGCTCAAATCCTCAGTGAATTTCATATTAGACAGGAATCACAACACCTTCGAAAAACACCTTCCTCCTGCCAAATCCTCTCAAATATTAGAATTCTCTAAAGCTTAGGTTTCTACATTTTTTATGAAACATAAAACGTATAACACTTAAAACAAACACTCAAAGAGCCTTGACAAGAAATGATACTCACTCTACATTCAGACAATTACATGTGAGTTTTATTTGTAATCATCTCTAGCCCAGAGAATTCATGAGTTATTATACACTGCTTTGGATAATACATTTGAACCCTGACCCAAGTCACCCATAGGCTCTAAATTGCTCCAATCAGCCAGTCTGTAAAGCATGCTTGGGAATACTAATATAAACACATCAACGCAACGCATGCTGCTTTAGGAACAATGTCTTGATGGGATATAAGGAGCACTAAAACACAAGCCTGAGCATGTTGATCTCAAAAAAGGGAATCTCAATGGTATAGAAGTGTACATCCAAATGGTGTCAAAGCTGGGAATGAGGTCTAATGGTTAGCAGGGCATTGGATGTTGTGGAAGGACAGGGACTGGGTGGAGAACAGGGTCCTCATGTCTAATTCAGGGAAACTTGGCACCTCCACTCATTGTTACACCTGCCACAAAATGACTGCAGGTATCTGAGAAAACTCAATTTAACTCAGAGGACGATTAACCAAAACAATAACTGTACACACCCCAGTGTATGCACACACACACACACACACACACACTAACACACATACACATGCAACCACACAAACAAACACACATAAATAAAATAAATTATAGCAGAAACACAGAAATCAAAGAGCTTGTTTCTGAGCAATCAAAAAATTACATTAGGCTCCCTGTTGAGTCCAGAATGGTGATGTGAATAAAAACAGATGGAATAACAGACCCTTGTGCTCAGAGCTCAATCTACCAACAGGAAAGTCTAACCTCAACAGACTATTTTCCTTAATCATTTCCAGACTCCCACTTCAAGTCTCAGTGTCGGATCGACCAGCCAGTAAAAATACATTCACAGATGAAAAAAACATATTTCAGTCTTACACTGATTAAGTCTGTCTATGAAGGAGGTGAGAGTGAAAAAAACAAATGTGTTTTACTTCTTTCTAACCAAGCATATCCCCGTGTTGAGACTTATGTGTGTTGCCCATAATCTGCTTTATCTCTAATAATGAAGTCTGTCCTGAAGTTTGCTTCTGACAGGGCTAGAAAAAATACTGAGCCAATAACTGGTTCAGGCTGTAACGTGTCAATAACATATTGAGAGATAAATGAAGTCCTCAAATTGAACTGCTAAGAAAAAAAAAAATGGTACTGTCACACAACTGAGGCAACAGAAATATCATTTTACAGAAATAAGAAGCAGAGAGAGAGAGAGGGAGAGAGAGAGGGAGAGAGAGAGGGAGAGAGAAGTTGGGACCCATCCTGTGTGCAGCCGGACAACACAATATAACTCCATACCCGAGGGCCAATTACACATTAAGACACACACACTCACACGCCCTCTTTTTCTCCCGCAGACAGAACTCACCGATTTCCCGTTGTAGTAGTACATTAAGGAGTTGCTGGCCATTCCAGGAACAGGGTAGGCACAATACATGACAGCTTTAGATGTTCAGCTGATGACTAGAGCAAGTGTACTGTTTCAGAGCACTGCAGCAGCACACACCAGCTTCTTCCTAGACATACATCCAACCAGGGTGGAAAGGACTAATTCTTCCAGTCCTGGCCCTCCACACATGGATCTACTCAGAGGAAACGTATGCAAAGCAGGGCTGAACCATTCGCCGCAGCATTGTGGGGGTGCCTGATGGGGAGGGGCTGAAATGGTACTTCCCTCTAAGCCTCATAAGTGCTGAGGCAAAGAGGAAAGGGGCGAGGGGGAGGGGAAGACTGTGTGTGTGTGTGTGTGTGTGTGTGTGTGGGGGGGGGGTTTAAATTGAAGGGGTTGGTCATAAAACAAATGCGTGGGTTTAAAAAGTGGAGGAAAAAAATATGACAACCAGAAACATTTAGATTTTCTGGAGAGGTGCTGGAACAGAACTATTTCAACTATTCTGTCATTATCATACATTTATTTTATTTAATAACTAACAAATAATTAGGTTAATAACTGCAATAAACTTGCTCTCCCATACAGGATGTAAACCTGAGCAGGCGAATCTGCTGTTTCTATAATAATTGCATTAGTCAGCTAGTGGTAAAATAAAGGTTTCTTCAGCTACACAACCATCTTGACAGCAGAAAAATATGTTCTGACATAACGCAATAACAATTAACAACCACAGGAGAACGGGATTAGTGGAATTCAGATGAATTCAGATTCTATTTCCTAGTAAGGATGCCTGGAGTAATTAAACCAGACAAAAAACAAGAAAGAAATGTGTAGAATATTCTAGAAAATTTTTCGAGAATGTTTATGTTTACTGTAAGCTTCCATAGCATGGTTTATGTAACACGTAAATGTATATCCCTGTTGCAGAGGTAACAGTAAACACAGAGTTGTTAACCACATGCAACAGCTGCAGATCGGCAGGGTCATGACGTCCAACAGGCAACAGGACCGTGATTATCCATTTCCTAAACCCCCACGGGCCACAGGCTCAGACGCACACCAACGGCCAGGGGGAAGCAGAGGGGTACAACCAAAACAGACACAGCCATTTCATTTCACTCTCTCGCCGACTGCTCTGCTGTTTCCACGTCAGCCTCCATTGAAGGAGGAGAAAGAGGAGAGGTGGAGGACGAGAGGAGAGAGGAGAGACCCGTGTGCCATACAGAGACGAAAGCCCACTCTATCCAGCTTCCCCGGAGCCTTTCATGTCTGTCAGTGGAAGCTTCCTGGACTAAACACAGGCCTGTGTACTCATCGAGAGCATTATTGTTATAGAAAGATGAAAGCCTTCCTCTTCCCAAAGAAAACTAGGCTTTATTATGTTTTTCCTTTGGTACTATTATTATTTATTCCTCTTTCTTCTCTGAAATTCTTTTAAACTTTTCCAAGGCACACTACATGCTGGTACCACTTTATTTTTGGACGCGCTTCAAGTTGATGCTTTAAGGAAAATTGGCATGATAGAAGTGTGTTTGAAGGGCCCAAAAAATGGGTCCAGGCACAGAAGGCCATGCTGAGAAGAAAAGACATGAAAGCTCAAAGAGAATGTGGAAAGAGAGATGGACTCAGGATTGGTGAAAGCAGACACGTTACTACTACTAACACGCAATATAAAATATAGCTTTATACATAGGAACGCTTTGCAATCATTTACAGAAAGATATTAACAATATTGGAGAGAAAAGTGTTACTTCACTGGCAGTTGTCCAGACAACTCACCTTCGATCACGTTTCTACCACTGGACCACTTATTTCTCCTATAAACTTGCAAATCCATCTACCGAGGTCACCTCAACCACGAAGGTGGGCTATAACGACATTAGACGATTTGGGGGGGATTGTTTATAACAATGTAATTACACATTTATTAGATATTAACTCCAAAGATTTACAACGGTGCACAGAACAGGCATTTCCTCTCCTGAAGGCTTTTTTAGAGCAGCACATCATTACTGGCTCTGCTTCAGATCGACACATTAGAATATCTTTAACTGCTGAATCTCTAACTACACACACATTTCCTCTTTCAACTTCCCCTGACCTTATTTCCCTAACGATTTGCATGTGTGTGCACCGTGGAAATGTTCTTTTGGAGTTATTTATAAAGCCCACGGTCTGTCGGTGCTCTGTTGTGCTGACTGAGTAAACATACACATCCTATTGTGTGTCCTGCCAGAGAGACGTAGAGGCTCTGGTAATCCTGGTTGAGCCCCGGCTAACGGAAGGACCTGACATAGAAGACACATGCAGACAAAGAGGCAGCAGGTAGACTCCCTAGCTACTGTAAACGTGGACTAGACCATCTTTAGGATCTTCAGCCCAGACCTGTCTGACAAAACTAGTTGTCCAACAGGTCCTTTTCATTGCACACCCCTACACGTCTGTGGATGTATTCTCCATCCTAATATGATCACATTCCATAATGACCACAATCATGCTCCACCCATCTGCCTTCATCAGTTCTGCCCTTTGTCATCAATCCTCCCATACAACACCTCAAAACCATTGTCAAGATTGCACAAGCTCCAAAGCATTGATATCATGGATGTCAGGACAACGGCATGATGTTTACTATACAAACAGAGATCCAAGAGGCATTAACATATGCTGCTAAATAGGAGCAGGTTCCCAGTCTTCCCAATCTCTCAGAGACATAAGACAAGATAAGGCAATCCCATCGAGGCACCCAGTTACGGCTACATGTAGGACCTCACCTACAACTTGCAGTGCAGGGCTTGTTTACATTACGAGAGAGAGAATAAAGAGCTAGATAGACTTATCTTAGTATGCATAATTTCCATAGCAATTTAATTCATGGCATGTGCGAGATGTACAACCAAGGGTTGTGGCTGCCAGCTGAGAGACAACAAGCAATAGGCACGTGCACTGACACCCTGACACCACTGTCTTCAGACATGCAAACAGGGGGCTTGATCGCAAAACATGGGACAGACTACCTTAGAAGTAAGGTTATATTTGCAAGTTTATTGCCAAGAAAGTAAAGAGCACATTCTAATTTACAGAAACAACCTGAGAGAACTGATGGTTTAATGTGCTGGGACAGTGCATAAGAACACGCCACCTTTCGTTTACAGGCCCTACGCTCTTGACCACTGGTCTGCCATGCCCCACAATAATTTCTGATTGTAAACAGAGCCACATCCCAAGCCTGTCACAAGGTCTAAAACCATGGTTTGCATACAGGTGGTGCACTCACACAGCCAGGGACAACCTTATTAATTTAACACAGGCTGGAATGTGACTAATGACTTTAATGTGTGCATTCATTTCATCTCTGTGTTCGCTTAACTGGGTTCTCCTCCTTGTAGATGAAAGCAGACAGTTCCTCTGGAGTTGTTGGCCTGATCCTTTATCTCCATCTCTCATGTTAGAGGGACATTTCAGCAACACAACCACAGATAAACACACCCGAGGGAGGGAAGGAGGGGGAGGATCTCTGTTCAGGATCATCCCAGTCAAACGAGGGGCATCTATCTAATCAGTCATCTGATGAGCTCATCTCCAGCCCCCCCCAGACCACCACAGGTTGCACAGTGTGACTGGGCTCTGCTTTTAATGACAGACTCCTGTTCACTACTATATTCACTTGAATTATACAAAATAGCAGCATGTTAGAGAGTGAACGCAGAGGTTATTTACATTTTTTTGAGAGCATTTTGCAAGTGGCTAGTGTGATCAACTAACTTTACAAAAACCTTCAGCATGCAAGAATTGTAAAATGGTGAGTTCTTTGCATAATTAACTAGTAAAAATAATCCTCTGAAAAATGTTACCTTTATTGACATGGCCAGAGATGACCAGAACAGTCATTAAAAGCAGAGCCTTGACACTGAAACTACACAAGCTTGCTCCGGAGGGCCATCACGCGGAAATCAGAGCGGAGCAGCAGAGTCCAGCACACTGCCCCCTAGTGGTCCAATTCTGAGCTGCTTACCTGATTGGACAGGAGCGGCGGAAGAAGAGTCTGGCCTTAGTCTGTAGCCAGCAAGCCTGGGTCCAAAGTCCACTTGTATTTAAATCAATGTAATTGAATTCACAAATCAAATTGTAATCGAGACAGATTATTCTATATTCCTCTTCCGTATACTATTCATATTCCAGATGTGATTTTTTAAAAAGGTCCATGTCAACCGTGCAACAATGAAAGGTTCATAAAAAGTCACAATGACCAGCTGCGTAAATATACTTCATAAAAAAGAGACTACACAACCACTGCCTACATAAAAGGACCACATCAAACAGTGATTGTTGGGTTGGATTTGCAAAAGCCTTCCTTTACATGTTTCATCTCCTGACAGGTCTCAAAAGGGCTGCCCTCTGCCAGGTCCTGACCTGCCCTGGTTCAAAGACAACCCAAAATGAGCTGTGCTTTCTGGCTGCCTGCACCATCTTGCTCCACCTCCAGATGGCTGTCTAGTCAAAATACACTGCTTATAAAAATGAATGTCTATCAAGCTGCACAGTGATGGAATGCCAATCAAGCTGCACAGTGCTGGGCTGTGAGCACAGGTCCCACTAGAGGACGTCAGGCCCGCATGCCACCATCATGGAGTCAGTTTGGTCAAAAACATCAGTAGCCTGCTGGAGATCCTTTTTTAGAGCTCTGGCAGTGCTCCTCCTGTTCCTCCTCACACAAAGGAGTAGATACCGAACCTGCTGCTGGGTTGATGCCCTTCTATGGCCCTGTCCAACTCTCCTTGTGTGACAGCCCGTCTTCTGGTATCTCATTCAGCAAACATTCTTGCGACGGCACCTTTGGATGTGCCATCCTGTAGGACAACCTGTGCAACCTGAATGGGCTGCAGGTACCGCCTCATGCCGCCAGTAGTGACGAGAACACTAGCTAAACGTAAGACCAGAAAATAATCAGTCAGGACAAGGACAGAGAGCAATTGTCTGTGACCACCACCTGTCAGGGTTCCACCATAGCCTGACGGTTTTCGCCTCGTTTCCACCCCCTGGTGGCCGTTGGGCGCCAGTACCGATCAACGTCACAATCACACCCAGTCACCAATCACTCACTCAACGGCCCGCACCTGTCCCTCATCAGTCAAATCACGGTTCCTACATAGGTTCCCTGTTCCCATTCCCCTGTGTCAGTACAAACA
>JACXGK010001273.1:0-73480 GCA_016801125.1 Novumbra hubbsi | reverse complement strand
ATATCCTCCGGGACCCCATAGTGCCGGAAGACATGAGTGAATAGGGCCTCCGCGGTCTGCAGGGCCGTAGGGACGCCAGGAAAGGGGAGCAAACGACAGGCCTTCGAAAACCTATCCACAACGACCAGGATGGTGGTGCTACCCTGGGAAAGAGGTAAATCGGTTACGAAATCAACACTCAAGTGAGACCATGGCCGTTACGGTATAGGAAGAGGAAGTAGCTTACCTGAGGGCAAGTGTCTGGGAGTCTTACTCTGGGCACACACCGAACAGGAGGAGACGTAAACCCGAACGTCTCTAGCCAGAGTAGGCCACCAGTATTTCCCATTCACCGCAGTCAGAGTCCTGTCCACACCCGGATGACCAGAGGAGGGAGAAGTATGGGCCCAAAACAGGAGCCTGTCCCGCACCTCAGTTGGCACGTACGTACGACCATCCGGACAGTGAGGCGGGGAGGGCTCAGCCTGGAGTGCCCTCCGTATGTCCGCATCCACCTCCCACACCATTGGTGCAATGATTTGCATGCCAGGGATGATGGGGGAGGTGTCCACGGTTCTTCCCTCATGGTAATAAATCCGGGAGAGGGCGTCGGCCTTAATGTTTTTGGAGCCTGGAACATAAGACAGGGTGAAGTGAAACCTGGTAAAAAACAGGGCCCACCTGGCCTGACGCGGGTTCAGCCTCCTCGCCGAACGGATGTACTCCAGGTTGCGGTGGTCAGTCAGAACGAAAAAAGGGTGTTTAGCCCCCTCGTGCTTCCCTACACCCAAGTGATATCCCTCAGTCATCTCCCTCCTGTAATTCCTCCAGACAGAATATTTGGTTCTCACAGGTGTTATCTGGCACCACAGTGATAAACCAAGCTTTCACAATCTGGAGATGGCAGCCACAACTTTATCACCTGGATTGTCTCCACACGTCTGCCTCGTCCGCCACGGGAGTGTTACAGACATCTCAAGATTAGATTTGGGCTGATACAAGTCTTCATTAGTTCGAGTGGCACGCAGATTAAGGCTTTGATCTGTTCTGTCCAGAGCAGAAGTGTACGTCTTATCAACTGGTGAAATCCTAAACAACACTCTACTGCTACTTCACACAATGGCCCCAATTACATTTTGTTGTTTGTGTTGCACTTCTTTAGACAATGGCCCAATGGAACTTGATGCTCAATAGAACACTACTTCTCAGTGCACCATGTATAGCACCCTATTATCAATATAGACCCTTTCTTTAGACAGGAGCTTTATGGCACCATATCGCTTACAAGAAAAACTAACGACAAACTAACGAACAGTTATAGAGAAGGACAAATAGTATTGATTGATCACATTCAACAAAAATACATTGCACTGCTTTCCTTTTTTATTTGTATTGACCAACTTTAGCATATTATGTGTTCTTTATACAGCTAGTTTACAATTTAACACACAAGTATTTTGTTTTCCAAAAAGACTAAAATAGAATGAGTCAAATTATCCTTTGCCATCAACATAGAAAGACTATAATGCATGTTAGTTCTCTTTTTGCAGTCAAGGACCAGGTTTGCTGATCAGTTTTATGCAAATATTTTAATTGTTCTATGCTGCCCCTGCCACATATATCAAGATGGGGCCAGAGTAAAAACCACTAGAACAGTTGCTCACTGTGTCACAAATGCAGAACACCCTATTCACTATAAGACTACAGAGGTGGTGGCAGTAGAAGTAGTGGAATTTAGGTACTCCATGAATCAAGCTTAACTCTCTTAATATTTGAAGGATACAGCATTTGAAGACTTGTCCTCTGTCTATGTACTGGTAATGATTTAGTATTGCAATGAAATTCTACTAAAACATATACATAATAAGAATACATTATTAATGGTATAGGATGACATTGGCCTCATGTCACCCTCCACTGTGGGCCATATGATCTGATATGGGCCATGGACCACCAACGGTTGCTGGTATACAAACTGCCTCCCTGCTCCTTTATTAAGCATAGCTTTTAGTGAATCAGGCTGTCATTTGGCAAAGATCTGGGGGCCTTGTTCTAGCTGTCTATAGATAAATATGTAAAGCAACAATCATGACCCGTTCAGATTTGCCAATATTGGCTAGCATTGTGTGTAGTATGCCATGTCCTTACTACAGTGTCTGTAGTGTACCATGTCCAATCTCCCACCCCGCATCTAAAATGACAAGTCCCTCATTCTTTCACCCCCTCCTCACCCAAAAAATGCATTGTGCTCCAAACGCTTTTCTCTCCAAACCTGACCATAACTATGACATATTGGGTCGGTCAGATGAAAGTACAAGAGAGACATCTCCAGATTCCTCCAGACGGTGTTGCTTTGTCCCTTACAAGCTGAAGTAGACAGCCATTGTCCAAAAGCTGCCGACAAGATGCTCGATCGCATAGGTTGAGCGTAAGAACCACTCAAACTCCTTAGTTTGATGACTGGTCCACGTGGGTGCTTTTTAATATCTTATCTTTTCCATTTTCCCTCTCCCTCTCTCCTGTGTTCTCTCCCTTCTCCCTCTGTTTCTTACACGCGAACGTGCACGCGGTCCCGCAGCTGCAGCTTAGCGGTCCGCGGCCTTGTCGTGTTAGTCATAACGTACCTGCGACCCAGCGCTGCGTTTCTTCTGGGCCCGGCGGTTGTTTCCAGTCCTGGAAGGCCAAACATGACGAAACGTTCACATGAGCAGAATCCTTAACGTGACATTACAGTGCCGCAGCACACACGATGGAGATTCCACTGGGAGCGATCAAAGGCGCCTGGATCAACGCTGTCCAGCTGTATTGAGAACATTTCTTTTTCTTTTTTTAGCTGAACGCTGTTCAGCTAAATTGAGATTTTCTTCCTTTTTTTCCTTCACCAGGCACATTTTACATATGCCTCTCTTCGGGAATACATCTACCCTCATTATGACTGATGGCAAATGCATGCACTTGAATGTTGAGTCACGTCCCAAGATGGGGGGGGGGGGTTCTTCAAAGTTTCTTGTTTTGGATCCATCCGGAATACCCCCCACCGCCTCTCATGTTGTTCCATTTGTTCACCAGAAGGAATTTGTTCCACAAAGTCGAGTCCTCGTCTCAGCCTCTCCAGTCTGCACGCTGACACTTCGCCTACTCGCGCTAACACATGAGGGACACAAATGGTAATCCCAAACGTGCAGTCTCTGTCCCCGAGCTGATTCGTATGCGAGAAGTCCACATAAAGACGTCACTGAAACATAATTTCATATAATGCCCCCCCCCCGCCCAGCGAGGGAGGGGCACCCGTGCCGGCCCAGGCAGCCATAGTTGTCATGATGTCGGCCCGTTGGCCATGCACTTGGGAGCTGCTCCAGATTCTGAGGGCGGAACGCTGTGACACAGTTAACGGCAGAATGTGTCTGTGGCGCCGTGGTTCAACAGGCGAAAAGAAGGGAAGAAGAAGGGAAAAAAAAGAAAGTGAGCTGGAGAGGTGTAAGGAGCACCCCAAACTTGCCCCACTCCCCCGGCCCCGCGGACTAAGTAAAGCCCAAATGCCGGTTTCTCTCCCGGACGCCGGCGGTGTTGTCTGGTTGAACCGCATCGTGATTCCTTCTGTGAGGGAGAGGATTCAGTCCTCCGCTGTGTCGGAAATCACATTTTATTCAACTACACAGCGCCAAAAGTACTATTTGTGGTCAAAAGTGTTACTTTGAACCATGATGTCTGACTTGTAGTGTCCTCTGACTTTTATATGCCCTGGGCAACAGAAGGGAGATCCAGAGGGAGGGGTGTTTGGCAAAATCGCTCACCCCATGCAGAAAGCCCCCTCTGTGGGGAGCGGGCAGCATTGTCCCAGCCTCGGTCCTGACCACCATTAAACCCAATTAGCTAAGGCAAACATATTTCATCCTTCACCGCGGGGCACCCCTCAGCCGGATCCGTACCCATCCTCGCATGGGTTAGCAGACAGCAGCGGCAAGCTAGCTCCCAACTGTAGGCTAATGCAATAGCCTTGTATAACATGGCTTATGACCATAACCATTTTTTCCACGGGCTCTGGGGGTGAATAGAAGGATATACACTGATAGGGTGCCACATTAAAGTGTTGAATATATCCTCCAGCTGAAGTTTTCATACTTTTAGAGAGCTCAGCGATAGCATAGTGGCAAGTTGGATACAGCGTGAGCTCAAGGTTACGTGAGACAAACAAGCAACAACGCCTGGCTCCAACTGTCCATTCATCACGATAACTGGGTGATGTGTAAAGTGACAGGTCATTCTTAATCCTGTAATTAATCTGGCGCCGCGTCAGATGAAGGGTACATCGCCCATATGCAACGTGCTTTTACCACACCCTCCTTGACATCTGCCCTGAATCACCATGCAGCAGAAAGACTAGCTGAATTATTGGCTGCCTAAAAATAGTGTTTTTCGATAATTCAATGGATTATTATGTCTTCATGTAATATTAGGGTGACTTTTATAGGGCACATGTTTTTCACCCCTTTTTTAAAGCGTTTGACTTCATGTTTACTTCTGAGTAATGCAAACTAGAACCCAAACATCTATAGTGCTAAAAGCCAAAGTGACCCTTCCCATAATAAGATGCTAAGTGGCCATTTTGTAATGTAGGTCTTACTTTTGAAGTTGAAGAAAAGGCTCTTTTGTATCTTCTGTTTAATGCAACTACGATCCAGCTGATTTAATGCATTGCTCAGCATCAAAAAGTTAAATCTCTCCAGAGTGTAATGTGCCGGGAATCTTGTTTTTCTTTGTATCCTTGACATTGCAAGAACATCTTTGATGTGCCTTAACCGGCTACCGCAGCCAGCGAATCCAGGGAGCTTTGAAGATGCCCGGGCCAAGTCCAGCTAACTGAGTTGAAGAGCATTAACCTCACTGCTAGTAAGTCTCAACTGGATGAAAAGCAATAAACCTAGCAGGGAGTTTAGAGTGATGCCTGTGAGCCATGCGGACAGTTGGACTCACAGCTACGCAGAGATACAGACAGAAGGACGAAGGCAGACCGAGAAAACCTGTCAGGTTTTTACAACGTTTGACAATGTCCAACTGCTGAGAAAAAGGGAAACAACCTATTAGTCCACCAAGGGCGAATTTTGGACATTGGCCCTGTAATTTTGATCACACCGTTTATTTTTCTTGAGGCTCACATTCCAGTCTCTTGTTCCAGACTGAAAGACTCATTACTAGCCAGATAACAGTCATACTTGGTTAAAAGGACAAGCACTTATTTTATTTGCCCAAAATGTCAGATGGACAGTCCTCCCCTGGCTTGACTTCTCACTTAAGTATTAGTAACGCTTTCATTTTTGAGCTGCTGCTGAAGCACTCATCTTTATTGGTGCTAGTGAACATTCCCTTGGTAGGGACATTGGCTGTGTTATTAAAAGGGTGGGCCTTAACTGTCTCAATGCCACTTTAATGGTGGACTTTGACAGGGACATCTAAGGACAGTGGAATAGAAGTCATTGATAGGAGGATGGTAACACAGTATATGTCCTTTAGCAGATTAATGGGAAAACCTAATTCACTGCACGTGCCTCTCAGCCCTGTTTGTTAGATACAAATAAATAGAACATAATCTGTATCTTTTTTCCTTTGCATGATTCTATGAATTTAAACTGAAAACAGTCCCCCCAATGTGTCATAACTCTACAATCAAAACATTTTATGCAAAATATATTTTTAAATTACGTTTGTGCATTTCAGTAATTGTGTGCACTCCGATATATTTGAAAAAATAAAAGGTTTGGACACTGATCAGTGATTAACTTAAAATCCAGCGGATGACGTGAATTACACCAGAGTTCATTTTCTGCACTTTTTTGCGCTGTGTGGGTTTGATTGACACCCCATTTGAATTTGAGCACCTCAAGTGACTTAAAGGAGCTCCTGACCCTTTTTGCGATTGGCCAACTAATGCTTATGTCTGTGTGAGGGAACGGCTGTAAGGCGACCCAATGTATTTTGAAAGGTGAGAATTATCATGAATTCAGCAGTGGTGTCCTAGAAGCAAGCCTCACAAATCTTAATTGGTCACTTGACATTTTCATGCGATGAAACTCCTACCATTTACATAGTCAGTGTTTATGATCACCATGTGTAACAGGAAGAGACACACTGAAAGGACACATGTGTTTAGGGCCCTGGTGGGCGATTGATTAACATAAGTAGGAGTGTGAGGGGAGGAGGTGAATGTGAAATCACAAGCTGATAACAATATGCTGTGAGGGGGTGGCATCATCATCTCTCAATGGTGGTTAGGGAAGATGGGCTTCAGCAGGTCACTTCTCCACTCCTGTGCTCCTGTCTTTTTGGGTGCCTCCTCGGCTCCCGTGTCACTGGGTCAGAGACACGGTGAGGGCTGCAGAGCTTGACTCTCCTTCTGCCCTCCGTAGCTTTCTGTTCTTTCTCTTTAACTTTTAGATTTTCTCCTATGTGTAACTGCTTCTGTACCAGTTCTTCCTCCTCTCCTCCCAACCTGGGGAGCCTACTTATCCCACCGATGATGAGGTCCCGATAGGTTACAGCTGGTCAGGGAAAGGGCTGGCCCTGCTGGCTGCCCCTGGAAGGTTCTAGAACATGCCAGCCTTTTTCCTTAGGGATGTTGGTTGCAAGGCTAATGTAGTAGTGGGGCCACTTTGATATTGTTACCAGGTGACATGGAAACAGTTCCTTGTTGTTTCCATGCATCTCTTTTATATTTTCTTTCTAAAAATCTCTCAACTAAGACCGAGTGTAAGTGGTTCATATAAAAAAAAATACAAAAATCCTGGAAGTTGTTAGAGGTAGGAGGTTTTAATCAACAGTACTGTTGAAGAGGTGTTGGCCTGTGAGTATGGACACATAATATCTGTCTCCCTTGCTCTCCTGTATCTTTCCCTGTCCCTCTCTGTCGGTTTCTGTCTCTCTTGCTCTTCCCCACTCTCCGTCATGTGTGCCCTTAGCAACTGTCACACTCACAAATCAATGTTTCTCCTCTGTATTCCACTCGGTGGGTTCCTGGTAGTGGGGTGGGGATCTGTCAGGCGGACGGCTGAGCTCACATCCTATAATCTTAGACACTGCGCCAGACTTCTGATCCACCTCTCCCTCAGAAACATTTTCAGGACAATTAAGACATTTTTAATTTTGGATTAGTTCAGTGTTTACCTTTTTGGATTATCTATCTTCAGTGTTGCCGTAATGTGCATGGATATGGATATCAGGATCTTTATAAATGTTCTCCTAGAAAACCTTCTAGGGCTGTGTGGCAAGGGGTTTCACGGAAGGAGCCATTGTTTGGACTGGAGATGAGCTCTGGAGAAAGTCAATATTTCAGCACTACTGTTTTCTTCCTGACACCCCTGGCTGTGCCCCCCTCCATGCCCTATGTGTTCCCCAAAACAGACCAGACGTATCAGCTTCGAGAAATAATCTGTATCCCCTGTATCTCGGGGTGTTTGGGTTGTAATTAAACGCATGCGGAGGTGACGCTGGGTAATTGATGCGCCTTGATATTGCGTGCGATAAGCCCTCGCTCTCTCTTTTTGAGAATCAGAAAGACATAATTTTTTTTAAGGAAAAGGATGAGAGTGACTGCGTGAATGAGATACACATCGTTCGGGGAAAAGGACAAAAATATATATATAGCATATCTCCAAGAGTCCCTTGTGAAAGAAAAATAAGCTAATGCGTTGATAAGGCTTGATAAGATGGTCATTGTTTTGCTCGTGGGCTTACATGGAGATATAGCAGTGAAGGACGACGTTGTTCCTTGTCATGGACAATCTTTGCCTTATATGGTACATTGTTCCTGTTACGACACTTCCTGTTTAGCTATGCATAAACTCTTGTTCGGGGATTGTTATCTACCAAAGGCCTTTTTCGTTTTCTTATCGTAAATGAATTTGCATCTGGACTGGAGACTGTCCTTAAAACTTTTAAGCTCTTCTGGCCAGCATCCAGCAAAGTCCATTTGTTAATCAAAAATATACGTATCCTCTCATGCCCAGTCAAATTTTCTGATTAGGGGATATCAGGGCTCAGAGAGATTTGAATCTAGGCAGAAGAAGACGAGAGTCAATATCAAAGTTGCCTGTCCATGAGTTTTATTTATTTATTCATGGGCACTTTGTGTCCCCAGTTTTTGATGGATCAGGGTTCTGCCCCTGGGAATCAGAGACTCACCCCTAATGTATCCCTCTACCCCACCACTTCCTCTCTCTCTCTATCCCTTCCTTTCCTTTCCCTCCATTCCGTGAACTGCGACTGCTAAATCCACCCCCTTCTCAACTCCCCAAAATGAATGCACTCACTACTGCACGTCAGTCTGGATAACATTATCTGTTGAATGAGGTTTTAATGGCATTTTGATCTGACTAGCTCTTTGAATTTTCTTTACAAAAATTGAAGAAAAATGCCATGTTTAGAGTTTTAGCCTCCCTATGGAGACTGTGGACAAACAGACGAGACAGCTGTGTAACTTCGAAGGATACACTCCTTTAGCCAGACAGCACAGCAGTCTTTCTCCTGTAAAGTTTGTGGTTGTGTATGTGTATGCGCTCTTCTGTTTTATTAGGTTTGGTATGTACATGCCTGAGTGTGGCTATGTGTTCTATTTGCAGTGAAGTATTACCCTATTGCAGGATCTCTGGCCCCCTTTTCGCCAGGTGTAGTTATCATAGCTATCCATCAGTACCAGACAACGCTCATAGCAGTGCTTCATCTTTGGCCTTTTGAGAATGATCAAATACCGGGTTGGACTTGGTTTGGCTGAGGATTTTTCACGACACTTCGGTTTTCCAATAACACTAGAAAATGGTGGGCTTTCTAGTTACCATACCTCTCAGGAAATATGTTCGTATGGCGCTATTTTGTAAAACGCAATTACATTAATCATGAACATATGTCACTGCAATATAATTCGCTATTACGTTATCCCTGTACTTTTGTTCCTTAATAACTTGCCACGTTAACATCTTGCTATTATGTTGTTCCTTATTTTTAATCGATTCAAAATAAAATAAAACATTTACGGTTAACGGTTAAAACTTAGTGTTAAGCACAGGCATGACGTGACTGGTGTTAGAGTTAGAAATAACATGTATTTGAGGTAACAGTTTGGCATAACAGAAATTAGGTTAGTGTGTAAGGCTACAAAGACAGAAAAACACTTGTGTAAACAACAAAGTTCCCCAACAAAAATGCCTCTTGCTGGAATTGAACTTGCAACTCAACGGAACATGTTTGCACTAGTTGTATGTGATATGTAAGTGTTTTCCATAATTGTTACATGTGCTGCATTCATGAGCACAAATCACAAGTTGTACAAGATGTACTAAAAATCACTCCATTCACGGGAGTGGTACTCATTGTTGCCGACTGGTTAAGAACTCACATCTTGAGTTGAACAAATCATCATTTGTTTTTTTATTAATGTTTCACTGTGGGATTCAACATTTGTTTTTTAGTACCTGTTCATAGTTAGTGTCTTCAGCACACTGGGAGAGATGAGAATAGATAGGTGTCCATGTACAATTACCCATCTGTGGTGTGTTCCAAAGGCTTTTACAGGGTTTTCAAGAGGATTGCCACCTTTTTAATTAACCGGCATACAGAGACTAACATAAAACAACAAGGCAAACAAAACGTGCCGCCACTGCGTCCATTTCCGCCCAATTTCAAAGCAAAACTTGTTTTAGGTTATTTTATTTATCTTCACATTGTCTTTCTTTACTCAAGCAACTGTAATATACGTTGCATTTGAATCGTCTAGGCCAGCCAATGCGAGCACCCGCACACACACCCGGAGGCATGGGCTACCCCGACAGGTAGATCTAAGGTAATGCCTCTGTTTCGGTCTCCTTCTCTCTACCTCTCTGTCTCTCTCCACTTACCCCCTCTAATGCTCACATGTTTTTCTACAGAAGTATATATCTCAAACACACATGCACCATCTCTCACACACAAACCCACACAAACAAGATACTCTCTCGATGTATGTCTGTCTCTCTCTGGAGGCAATGTGATTTATTCAGGTAATATACTCTCATCAACATCTCCTAATAATAAGATTCGCTGCTGCTGGCGAGGATGGAGAGGTCGCAGGATTAGGTAAACATGCTTTTTAATCAAAGGCTCATATTAAATGGTCTGGTTCCATTATCATTATCTACTAGCTCGTTTCGATGTGTCACTTCACAGGGCGGGGGATGTTATTGTGTGTGATAGTGAGTGTTTGGTGCCTGGGGGTTGGCAGAATCTGAAAAAGAGAAGGGAAAGGGTCAGATCTAGATGGAAACATTGTTTTGATGATAGCGGGACATGAATAGAAAAAAATGACCACCAAGAGACTCTAAATGGCGGACTATGATGGGGTCTTCCATCTCACCAACGTTGATGATACTTGAGGCTTTCCACAGTACCAGATCTCTAGTTTCACCCTCAGCTTTTTGTTTCATGTTTCTTTATCCTTCACAGGATGTATGGAAAGATAGCTTTACTGAGGGCTCATGGTACAAAAAAATAATACCAAGAGAGCTTACAAGAATCCGAGTAGTCAAGAGAACTACTGATTTGACTTGGAACAAACAGGTGGACAGCATGCTCTTTAAATCTCAACAATCTCTTTTTTCAGTTGATAGCTCTTTCTGTCTCTTTCTGTTTGTATTTTCGTAGCATACAATAAGTGCTTACATCACTACAAATACTTAATTTTTCTCTTGAACTCTGTTTTTATGCAGTTTTATTTCGAACACTTCACATACTGCCTGCAAATAAAAATTTCTGGAAAAATCACTACATTTGATTGATACCCTCGCATCTAATATGCTATACTGCAGTGGTTTGGTCTGGACTTCTGAATGGATGCATTTTATAACATTTTTAATAACCAAGTCACCCAACCGTTTTTAATTACATTTTGGTATGTGCATCACAATGAAGTCCTAGGTGGAGCACCGCATATGAAAACAGTTATTTTGGCTATTACAAAATGTCTAAAAACGGAGACACGGGGGGCACTAAAAAATGTCAAAATTAATTCAGGGCATTAAACACAATTTCATTAAAGGAAACACTTTTCTCATTTAAGGAGATTCACAGTAATGTCTGTTTTCCTTTATTTTTCCCTACAAATTTATTCCAAATGACAACCCAATGAGAATCACCCAACCTGTTCTCAGAGTATTTCTTTACCCCGTTTAACATAAACCAGCCTGAGTTATTGTCCATTAACAGTCATAGGGCTTGCAATTAGTGTCACCCTTCTATCGCTTCTCCTTGATGTCATGCTTGTGATCACCGCAATTATGACAAGGCCACTCATGTGTTTAGTTGTGGGACCCACAACATTATAAAACTAGGCTTTAATATACATATACATATAATTTATGCGCCTGCCTCTTGGTTTCTGATGTGTAAATGTTGCTAGAGTTTGGGGAGTAAGCGAGAGGGAGGAGGCAGGGAGAACTTGGCGGAGAGAACAGTATACTTCCACATGGACAAACACCAAGGAATAGTTTGGAGTAATCGAGCGCTGTATGAATGCCAGCTCTTTTCTTTTATTAAGTTGTTTTTCGAGTGCTGGATTGACTTTTGTTACGTTTTTACATCTAGTGCCTACATTTACAAAGTTTTTTAGCTTGGATGATTTATCAGTGCTCTTTAGTCAGCCAATTTGGAGACATTTTCTTTGTGTGTGTGCACGCAAACTTGTCGAACGCGACTTCCTCTCTGTAACCCTGTTTCTTTTCTATTCTATAAGAAGTCTCTCCTCTTAGAGTATTAACAGCAACCTATTGATATTCAATGAAAAACGAGCAGTACTTTGGTTGCTCTTCAATAATATAAAATGTGGGCCCAGAACAAAAAAAAAGCACAAAATTACGATATTGGTATTTATTTCATTAGCTCCATATTTATAAAATATTCGTCATCACACTTGTAAAATTGTACTTTTAAAATGACAAACATATTTGTACATATGTATTTTTGCACATCTGCTTGAAGGTTGCATTGTTTTGCAGTTATCTGTGTCCATTGAGAGACCGTTTTTTTAATCCTGCTTGTTGATTAGCCAAGCGGTCCTGCAGAGTGCAGTGCAATTGGTCAACACCGTCTGGGTTTGGGTGTTTAGGAATATAATATGGTTACCTTGTGTCACCGCACACTAGTTACTCCTTATATCTTTAGGGAATCTGTCTTTTAAAAGAAACTGGAACCAGAACAAAGAACTCCAAACGTAACAAAACGACAATAAGTCTTAGAACTAAATGTCCCCCACGTCCATGATTTGTACAGAGCACCGAGCTAATGCCTCCCACACAACATATTCTACTCTACCATTTATTTTTCTATAGTATGTTTATGTCAGATTCGTTCTTCAGATCTATCTAACATGGCATTCACAGTTATTTCAGAAACAGCTAAAATGCATAATGCAATTACGTTTGGTAATGTAGGCTTTGCTAGGTAATGACAATCAACCACTTTAGTTAGTTTTTTTACTGATAGCTGATGTTGAAGGAAGGCCTGAACAGATAATTGTGTTTGAATGAAGAGGGAAAGCTTTTGGGGAGGTGTTTTTTTGTCGCTGTGAAATCAGTCCAGTAAGTTATATAAGTCCCATCCTAAATGTTTAAGCAAAATCATGTTACATCCATGGTGATGGATTACACATGTGTGCAACCCCTTATGTATAACCCGGGGAAGCAGGAACGGGTGCAAGGCCTGGAGACTCAAAAGCATAGAATATCATAACAAACTATCGTATACAGTGGGGCAAAAAAGTATTTAGTCAGCCAACTCAATTTAAGAGACCACTGCAAATTGAACCTTTCGGTTCTTCACTCAAAACTCAAAATACAAAAAAATTGTTTTGGAAAGGACGGAATAAGGTGCAGTGGAATCTATTTTTCCCCAGAGAAGAACTGTTTAGAAACCTTGCACATATATAGTATGTCTACACCATATTCATCTCATCAACACCCTCTGTAACTTACAGCCTCTGGCTAACACAATCTCACACACACAGTCAGAGGGACACACCACTCTTGCGTACACTGCTTACAGTGTCACCCAAATATGTTATTACCTAGTCAAGTTATCAGCTTCTTAGTTTGCATTTGCATGCATTACTAGCAACTGTTTTGTTGACTGCCTAGAGTTTTTCATTGTTGTCCTCTACACTTAAAAGAACCCCACATCTGCATCGAACCAGTGTGTTTAAGGTGCCAAGTGGTGAGAAAAAGCACTGTATATTTTACTACCTTTACGACCACATCATTTATACTAACGCTTACAAACTGTTACTAGATTGACTTCTCATAAGTTCTCAAGTTAGTGTAACACTTTATTTTGAAGTTGTGGTTGTATAGTATAGTTGTATTAGGATGTGTTTGAATTAAGGTGTACTGTACTGTGGTTTGGCAGATGGTTTGTGATAGAGTAGTGTGGGCTTGAGCAGGAGGCTTGACTCCATCATGGTGTCATCTATTGCAGTCGCTCCTTCCTATCCCTGGTGAAATAAGCAAGTGGGATTTATGTCCCTGTACTATTCCCCAAGGTGGTATCCATGAAATGGCGCACACTTATTTGCCTACTCTAACTGTCGCCTGATTCAATTTCACCTGAGCCTTCCGCCAATCTTCTGCTACCAGATATCGAATGACTGGACGTGAACCGAATTTGGAAATCAAAAATAATTTGTTTTGATGAAACAGCATCTCCTCACTCTGATCTGATACTCTTCCCAATTGTCTGCCTCTCTACGTTTTTTCAGTCCGTCCAGGAACATATTATGTCAGAAACTAATCCTGTCTTGCCTTACCTCAATCGCACATGCATGCATAAAGATTTCTCAAGGCCCGCAGTCAGTCATGTCCTTTATTTGTTGCTGTACCTATGCTCACAGTGGCAAGACGTATCCTCCAGTCAGAGCTTAGGTCATGCCCCTTGTGCATTTTATAGGAACAAGCAGTATAATTGCGCTCATGCTTGTAATTTACCCTAGAGGCCATTCTATCCTGCTAAGGTATTGGCACTTAGTGCTCTCTGCTGCCCCACTAGCTTTGAAGCAAACTGAACAAATACCTTGGGGGAATACATTTTTTATCACCAGGCCTTTAATGACATTCTCACATAAGCAGTCGTTTGCACTACCCCAGAAAAAGTATAAAAAACGTTTGATCACTAGTTAATTGATGCCATTGGAATAAGCTCCTAGTACTTGTTAACATTTTTGCTGAACCCTGAAAGCTAACACACACACGCTCACACAAAACCACCTTTACTCATTCACGCACGCATGCATACACTTTGGTTTAATGCGCAGTTTTAGAAATGCACCGTCCAATTATCAGGTGTGCTTGCTTGTAAGGCGAGGCACGATTCACCTTATAATTTTGTTCTATTTATTCTGCCCTCTGTATTGCCTAAATGATGCAAGATGCTCAATAGATCCAACACGGTTTGCTTGTGAAACCCATTTCCACTTAATTTGTATTTATAAAACGTTAGATATAAGTTTCTTGTCCATGCATTGTTTGAGCGATCACCTCCAACCAATGTTGAGATGTTCAGCCTGACCACACTCGCACTTTGAGCACACCCAGTGTTTTGCGCTTTGGTATTCTGTAAGCTAATGAATTTCCAGTTATATCGCCTTGTTGAACTGGTATCACAGGGGGACATTTTAACTTACGTTGCTCACATAACCAGGTTATACATGATGAAAAGTTTGTTTATTGACACTGTAGCTGTGATCAAAGCGTTAGATCACTTGTATTTCCGATTATGGTTTACTTTTGTAATTACAATCTTTGAAAATGAGCATGAGTTATCATCGATTTAAATGAGCACTACAGATGTCCAGTCATTTCTACACTCTCCAAAATATGATAGGAACACGTAACCATCACAGTATTACACTAAGTCTATTAAACCTCAGGGATATCAATCTGTCCAGTTAGGAGTCATAAGCGATTTTCATAATACCAACTTTAAAGGCCAGGTCTAATGTAAATTTAGCTTTTTTTGTATTGCCTTTTTTCATTCATTAATGTATAACATCTCTTGAAAGTTTAAATCTTGGCAGACCAGACAAACTTTGATTCACATTTGTGCTATCCCTACTTCAATCTAATGTAAACAAGCTGGTGATCACACCACATGTGGCTCTCTAAATGTGTTTAAACTTCTGTTATTGGTTTTTCAGTTTGAATTTTCCAGTTCTTCATTGATATACTGACCTTACCATGAAGGTGATATTAGTGGGCCACTCCACGGGGCTGGGGTGCTCCACTGTGAGGTTCAGCTATATGGAGAGAACAGAAAAGGGCGCATAACTCCACGGATAAAGGCAATATCACGAAAGGCCCATGCACACCTGATAGGATTACGCTGTGTTGTCGCCATGACGAATTGAACTGTTGTGCGACTGACCTTCACTTTGGGCAGAGACTCTAGAAGTAGACCATGGACTCGCTCACTGAAGAAAATCCTGATGTTTGGCTTATCCCCTAAACCAACAGTGGATTAGTGTTATTATACATTTAAACACATTATTTCATACCATGGTTTCAAATGATAAAAACATACAAAAGTAGTGCTTGAGAAAGCCTGCAAACTGCTTCACCAGTTTTGTTGTAGGCCGTGTCCAGACAGTACTATTGTTATATCATTGACCAGCTGTTCTATGTTGTGCTATATAGGGTATGTAAACAACTTTATTATGTTTACATGTTATTTCCTATTTCCTATGCCACACATTTGTTCTTTTTTAATTTAGGTTATCATGACCAAAACCTAATAATAATAAAGGAAATCAGTAAACAAAGAACACAATATTTGAGTATACCCCTCACATTTTTGTAAATATTTGATTATATATTTTCATGTGACAACACTGAAGACATGACACTTTGCTATAATGTAAAGTAGTGAGTGTACAGCTTGTATAACAGTGTAAATCTGCTGTCCCCTCACAATAACTCAACACAGCCATTAATGTCTACACCGCTGGCAACAAAAGTGAGTACACCCCTAAATGAATTTCGAATTGGGCCCAAAGTGTCAGTATTTTGTGTGGCCACCATTATTTTCCAACACTGCTTAAACCCTCTTGGGCATGGAGATCACCAGAGCTTCACAGGTTGCCACTAGAGTCTTCTTCCACTCCTCCTTGACGACATCACAGAGCAGGTGGATGTTAGAGACTTTCCGTTCCTCCACCTTCCGTTTGAGGATGCCCCACAGATGCCGAATAGGGTTTTGGTCCGGAGGCATGCTTGGTCAGTCCATCACCTTTACCCTCAGCTTCTTTAGCATGACAGCGGTTGTCTTGGAGGTGTGTTTGGGGTCGTTATCATGTTAGAATACTGCCCGGCGGCCCAGTCTCCGAAAGGAGGGGATCATGCTCTGCTTCAGTATGTCAAAGTACATGTTGGCATTCATGGTTTTCTCAAGGAACTGTAGCTCCCCAGTGCTGGCAGCACTCATGCAGCCCCATACCATGACACTCCCACCACCATGCTTGACTGTACTCCTCACCTGGTTGCCGCCACATACACTTGAAACCATCTGAACCAAATAAGTTTATCTTGGTCTCATTAGACCACAGGAAATGGTTCTAGTAATACATGTCCTTAGTCTGCTTGTCTTCAGCAAACTGTTTGCAGGCTTTCTTGTGCATAATCTTCAGAAGAGGCTTCCTTCTGGGACAAAAGCCATGCATTTGATGCAGTGTGCGGCGTATGGTCTGAGCACTGACAGGGTGACCCCCCGCCCCTTCAACATCTGCAGAAATGTTGCACACTCATGCATCTGTTTCCCAAAGCAAACCTCTGGATATATCCTGAGCACGTGCACTTTTTCAACTTCTTTGGTCGACCCTGTCCTGTTATACCGCTGTATGGTCTTAGCCACAGGGCTGCAGCTCAGTTTCAGGGTCTTGGCAATCATCTCATAGCCTAGGCCATCTTCATGTAGAGCAACAATTATTTTCTTTAGATCCTCAGAGAGTTCTTTGCCATGAGGTGCCATGTTGAACTTCCAGTGACCAGTATGTGTGAGAGCGATGACACCAAATTTAAAACACCTGCTCCCCATTCACACCTAAGACCTTGTAACACTAACAAGTCACATGACACCGGGTTGGGAAAATGGCAAATTGGGCCCAATTCTGACAATTTCACTTAGGAGTGTACTCACTTTTTTTTCCAGGGTTGTAGACATTAAAAGCTGTATTTTGAGTTATTGTGAGGGGACAGCAAATGTACACTGTTATTCAAGCTGTACACTCACTACTTTACATTCTAAGTGTCATGTCTTCAGTGTTGTCACATAAAAAGATATAATCATATATTTACAAAAATATGTGGGGTGTACTTATTTTTGTGACTGTATTTCTTGAAGAATAACCAATGGCCCCCTATGAAATTATGATTTCCCCTGTAAGACTGAATAACTGGATGTGCACATTTGTAACCAAATGCTTCATGTAGATGTTGATCAGTCTGATTAAATGTGTGATTGACCAATTCAAATGTGGAGCTTTTTCAACCAAACAGGTCATGTTTTGCCTGGCATTTTCCAAACACTGAGGTCTACATCATTGATCTCATATGAAAGATCAATGTGATAGATGGAGTATAACATTTTGAGCAGGCGCTGCTGCATAGATGACCTGTCATCATCAACAGAAGAACCGGAACAAGTGTGAATTTAGTGAAGTGATAGTATGGCCCCGTTGTTTGTTGGTTACATTCCAAATGTTACAACCAAAGGTATAGCCACTTTGCATGCGTTTTACATCATTATATTATATATATTATTTTCACTCTTCAATCTTCGTTAGCAACCGGCCTCCATCCAGTGTACGAGTGGCATGCAAAATATGCCCCAAAAAAACATATCTGCAATGCTGCAGAAAAATAGGCGCTAGTCAAAGTAATGAAATTATTCATGATAGCAATACAGGGCTTCTGATTTCCTCTTTTGTGGAATAATGAACTCCCAAACGAGTCTTGCCATCGCCATCTGACAAACATACCAACACACACACACATTTACACATATACAGTGGGGAGAACAAGTATTTGATACACTGCCGATTTTGCAGGTTTTGCTACTTACAAAGCATGTAGCGGTCTGTCATTTTTTTCATAGGTACAATACAAAAATCCAGAAAATCACATTGTATGATTTTTACGTAATTAATTTGCATTTGATTGCATGTCATAAGTATTTGATCACCTACCAACCAGTAAGATTTTCTGGATTTTTTACAAACCTCTACCAGCTTTGTATGTAGGAAAACCTGCAAAATCAGCAGTGTATCAAATACTTGTTCTCCCCACTGCACATAGCTATTTAAACTGGAACATCAAAATGTACTGTCCATAAAAAATCTATATTTTCACTAATAGACTTACACTAAAATTCACTTTAACCCTATCCTCAACCTAAAAATAACCTTAACCTCAATTAACTAACATTTGTATCTACACTTTACCTAACCCTAATGCCTAACTTTGAACTGCCATTCCTACTTCCATCCCTACTTCCATCCCTAATTCTTGCAATAACCCCAGATGTAACTTTTGTCTTTAACCTAAAACACCAGAAATAATGCCTTTTTTCAAAATGGGGACATCAAGAAAGTCCACATTAGTCATTCTTTTCGTATTTATCCTGTTGGGGACACTCCGTGAGGAACGTGGAGAATGAGAGACAGAGAATTATCAAATTTTTGCCACACTATGCCCAATTGTGGTTCTCCCTAACCTTTAGTAAGAAAAACATTGTTTCAGAAAACCTTATGGAGTTATACAGGTTTTAATATCTACATAGGGACTTTAGGACCACATTTACCCACAGGCATGGGTCACGCATACACACACACAGAAACACACAAAAAGCGGCTCACCACCCATAATGAATTAGCTGCCTGTTTAGAGTCCCTGTAGATCCCTAAACACCAGTGTGGTATACTGTAGATACATCACCATTATTGGCCCACACACGTTGTAATGGGCCGAATAATAAATTAGGCCAGCATAATCATCCATGTGGGCAAAGCAGCTTGTATCACACTGAATTATATACCCCACACTTATTATAATATCAATGGAATCCTGTGCTGTGCTGGAGTCTGGTTCAACGGTCTAAACTCCGGGGTCCAAACATTAGAAAAATACATATTTTTTTCATGGGAACCTTGCATCGGATCTATACATACTTTTCAAAGGGTTGTAAGGTGATTGTGGGACGTCGTTGCAGCTTAATCAGCGCAATATCAATGAAACGGCTGCTGCTGTGTCGCTTTAGTTCTCCGCCGGTGGGACACAATGCTCTCCCAGGGTCGTTAGATTCCTCAGACTGCCTGTTTAGAAAACGGACACTCGTAACATCTTCTTGGTGGCTTTCAGTTATGGCAGCTGCTGAATGGAGTATGGGAGTGTTACCTCTCTGCATGCTAGGTGTGGACAGAGGTGTAAGGACACATGCACGCGCCACAACCCACAATGCATCAGTTCCGTTTGGGTCAAGGCGGTGGGATTTTGTTTGCTTACAGTAGTTCATGCATTTTTTTATTTGATTTTGATAGGGATTTTGTCATTGTGTTTGTACTTGTGTGTGTGCACCAGATGAATATTAGAATTATAGACACAGGCATTGCACACTCAGACACACACATAACACACAATGACTTTCATAATGACAGGCCTGAATCGGCCTACTACAAGAACTCTCAAAACGACATAAATTGGAGGAAAGAAATATGTTATCAATTGCCGATTTTGTACAATTTGCCCACTGACAAAGAAATGAACTTTTAGAGTTTTAATGGTAGGTTTATTTAAACAGTGAGAGACAGAAAAACACATTTCAAATAAGCTATACAGTGGTTTGCATTTTACTCAGTGAAATATCGCCATGCAGCTTGGTGAGAAGTTTATTACAGTCGTTGCGGTTTTTCGCAAATGGAAGAAACAAAATAACTGTCAATCTCCCTCGGTCTGGGGCTCCATGCAAGATCCCACATTGTGGAGTTTTAATGATCATGAGAATGGTGAGGAATCAGCCCAGATCTTGTCAATGATCTAAAGGCAGCTGGGACCATATTCACCAAGAATACAATTGGTAACACACTATGCCGTGAAGGACTGAAATCCTGCAGCGCCCGCAAGGTCCCCCTGCTCAAAAAAATAGATGTACAGGCCCGTCTGAAGTTTGCCAATGAACATCTGAATATTTCAAAGAAGAACTGGGTGAAGTTGTTGTCATCAGATGAGACCGAAATTGTTCTCTTAGGTAAGGGGACAGGATGATGGATGGGGCCATGTACCGTCAAATCTTGGGTGAGAACCTCTTTCTCTCAACCAGGGCATTGAAAATGGGTCGTGGATGGGTATTCCAGCATGACAATAACCAAAAACACAAAGCCAAGGCAACAAAGGAGTGGCTCGAGAAGAAGCACATTAAGGTCCTGGAGTGGCCTAGCCAGTATTCAGACATTAATCCCATAGAAAATCTGTGGAGGGAGCTGAAGGTTTGAGTTGCCAAATGTCAGCCTTGAAACCTTAATGACTTAGAAAGGAACTGCAAATATTTATTTCACTGAGTAAAATGCAAATCAATTCAATCAAACTAAAAATTAAATGTGTTTTTCGCAAATTTTTTGTTGTTATTCTGTCTCTCACTGTTCAAATGAACCTACCATTAAAATTATAGACTGATCATTTCTTTGTCAATGGGCAAACGTACAAAATCAACAGAGAATCAAATAATTTTTTCTCTCCACTTTATGTCAAATCCCTTGACTCCTGGCACGGAACTCAAGAAAGACAGACGTACAACCATAACACTGTGTGACGCAAAATTCTACCTGCAGTATCAAAGACACCCTATTACCTCACTGAGTGCCGCTGCCAATACAAAAACCTGTGGCAACATACTGTATCTAGGCAACCTTTCTGTCCACCCCTCCCTTCCCCTCCTCATTGAGTAAATATGTCCTGTCAGTTGCACTACACGCCCCCGCACCTCTCCTTGATGGTTGCTCGTGTTTAGCAGGGAATCTGCATATCAGGAGATGGAAACAGTCTTTTTTTCCCGCAATAAACTGCTCTCTCCCTCTCTCCCTTCATCTCTCTTTTTATTTTTCTATCTCAATCCTTTCTATCCATCTCCTTCATTCCTCTGTCCCTCTCTCTCTCCCTCTATTCCTCCCCCATCTGTTCCTCTCTTTCTCACTCTCTCCCCTTTTCATTCATTCCTCTCGCTCTCCCTCTCTCTCTCCCTCTCATTCAGTCCTCATTCTCTGTCTTTTCGATCTCTCCTTACCCTCCTCTCCCTCTCGCTGGTCTTTTGAGGGCGGGCTGCTTTCTCTCTCCTCCCAATTAATTGGAATTTTGTTTCATTGGCTGTCCTCCGTTTTGTTTTCCGTTCCGTTTGAGGGGAAGGTGCGGATAAACACCCCTTTCTCCTGCCGCCTTCTCATTTCTAGCAATTGCATGCATCACTCACTCACACACATGCACACACAAACACACACGCACACACAGTGAATAGCAACAGCCATCTTCATTGTTTTGGGAGGAAGGAGTTGCCTTTACTCCGCTAGGTGCTTGAAAGAAAAGCATCCAGATTTTGCTTGTCAGTGACCTGGCAGACTTTTTAGGGAGAAGAGGCTTGGTGTGCGACTTGAATGTCACCCTTTTCCCTTCATTTGCACCCCTTTTTGATAAAAGGGTTCAGACATAAATAGACTGACTGGCCTGTGTCCCATTTTCCCTGTGGATCCTATATACCAATGTGTCCAACACAAGTGTACATAACATACACAAACACCGCCTCTCGTTGCACATCCAGATCTTTCTCTCTCTCTGTCTGTCTTTTCCACCTATTTCCTTCTCCTGATTTTCACTTCCTTGATCCACCTCTCTCCCAAACATGTTTTGCTTGATCATCCCGTAGCTCTCACTTCCTCTCTCTCTCTTTCTCACTCACACATTACCCTTGCATGCGACCCTGTGCTCTATATTTTGATCGCTTCGATGCTCCCTCCCTCCTTCCCGTTCCCCATCCCCCCCCTCCCCGCTTTCTCTCCGCGCGGCTCCTCGCTGAGAGGGACAATTGTATTGGAGTGTGGCTGGCCGCCGAGGTTTTGGACACTATTTGATTTCTGGCCGAAGCCGGGGATCAATTTCGACCCCGGCCTGCCTCTCCGCGGCTTTCTGCGCTGAGCTATCCGCAGCTCGATGGGGCCGGTGGAGCGAGGCGCTGACCTGGATTACATAGTTCAGCGAGGCCCGGGAATGAGGAGAGACAGGTGGAACTGTAGAAAGATGGAGAAAGAGGGGGAGGGATGGAGGGAGAGCAAGGTCGGTAAGCTGGGATTGGGAGGGGGGGGTTGGTTAGAGAGGTGGGGTGAGTAAAATGAAAAGATGTGAGAAGAGAGGACATACAGAGAGGGGGTAGATAGGTGGGGAGAGAGATCTGGAGGAGAGAAAAAGAGTGGGAGAGTTAGAGGAGGGAAAAAGAGGAGCGGTGATAGCCTTGTCTCTTTTTCTTCCTTACTGAAGCTTTTTTTCTGCTGACTTCTTGTCAGATGATGAATTACAGGGATCTTACGAAATCGATATGTTCACGTGTGTTCGTGCACACACAAACGGACCCGCACACACACACAACATTACGCACACACACTCGTTTGGCTGTAGTGGAGCATGAGCAGAAGGACTCTGTTCGCACCCATCTCCTAACTCTCTCCCTACTGCCAAAGTTAACCGGAGGGTCCCAACCCTCAATATGTCCACTGTGTTGAGGGCGGGAAAGAAGCGCACATTTGAAATGCTTGATTTTATCCCACAAATCAAATAAAAACTTTTATCGGAGCCCACAAATCAGAAAATAAACAAAAACATTTATACCTCCACATGGCTAGGCCAACCGTGACTGCAGACACACACACGCACACAGCTTAATTGTCTTGAAGGAGGCCCGTCGGGATGAATGAATGGCGCACCCTAAGGAGGTGTGCACTTAGTACAGCTCAACTCAGACAACGGCATTGAACACTGCCTCTGACGGCATGACTGCAATTTACATCGACACCATTTTAAAAATGTTTCTTCTCTCTCTCCCTTTTTCTCTCTTTCCCCATGTGCTTTCTTTCCGATGACTTCAATGTCTTCTGTAGGTAAGTCGATCCATCGTTTACCTTGTTAAAGGCTGCGACCTGATGTCATACCGGTGCTATTGTATTCACAGAACTGCCTTGAAATGGTCGGACTAAACATCCTTCACATTTTGAAGAATGCTTATTCTGCCTGAATTATGCTGAGAAGCAGACACACACACGCACATATGTCGATAGCAGTGTTTTCTCTTCCGACCCCAAAGCCACTCTGGGTGACCTTTCTTAACGACTCTGAAGCCCCTTGTTCACAGCTCGATGACACCGCCTACTTTCGGCCTGATAATCTAGCCTTTCCTCACCTTGAACTGTCACCGCTGCCGCTGAAAACACTATAATGTTACCCAAGGCATTTGAGTGTAGATGTGAGCAATTTTGGGACCATTATTATAGGCAGAGGGTTAGTGAGCTGTTGATGGATTCGGACAGCCCCGGCTCTGTTCGCTTTGCAGATTGACACTTTCGGCTTTACTTTGACGTGAAACATGTCATCCAACTAAAACTCGAAACTCGAGACCCATATCGCTTCAGTATCAGGTCCTTCTCTTTACTGAGAAAGGGAACATTTTACTTATCGTTCCTACACCAAAAAAACGTTAATTATAAATAGCTTATCTCAGGATTGTTTTGTGAAAGCTTTCTCTAGTTGACTGTGATATGTGGTAGTCTTACTAAACTTTATTTGATAGCATTGACTGGGAGTAGTCCTGGCCAAAACATAAATGTCACACCGGCACCCTCAGGCACCCAGTTTACACATGGCTTTAACATATGCCTTCTGACCCAATCCTGTCCACTTTTTAACAGTGGCCACACTGTTTGACAGGTGTTGATTCAAAGAAGCATCACGATCCGACTCTGATCGGATCTTATAAATGTCAACGAATGCCATTATGTCAAGAGCAAGACAATAGAGCGGTGTGAAAGGCAGTGATAAACAGGGTAATACACCCTTTTCCCACTCGTGTCTATTGAAAGGCTTCAATAGACACGTGAACGTCGACAACTTAATTACCCACAATGCCCAAAGTGGGGTCGACCCAATTAATGAGGCCTGAATAATTGACTTTATGATGGGGGGGTCAATAAGACCCACTGCCAGTGATTGAGTTTAGCTGTCCCTTGAATCTTTGGCGGACCCGCGGACATTGATTGCGGTAAAACCAAAGTGGGCCTAGCTCACGCGAGTGCAAGTCCAATGAACTTCTGGAAGTGCTTCTTAGGCTTTTCTTTTCTTTTAGTCTTTTTTTAAAAGACAGTCTTGGATGTTTGTATTCGTGCTGTTTGGAGTCTGTATGGATGCTTTGAGAGTGCTGGTATCAGTGTAAATGACTTGACGGGGGAGTTTTTTTGGAGGCGGATAGAAAGCCCTGTCGGAGTGGTTGGGAGTCTTCAATGCCAAGCAGAGTGCAAAATGGCTTTTGGTCAGCATTGTGAGTATGCGTTTGATGGATTGGTTTTACAATGGCCTCACACAAAGAGCCCAATGTGAAAGAAAGTGCTGTAATTTTTCTGTTTCCCTTTTCCTTTTTGACCGCTTCAGGTGTTATGACACTTCCTGATAAACTGAGGGTTTTCAAAATGGCACCCTATTTCATTGGTAGTACACTGTTTTTAGCGAGAGCCCTATGGTTCTGTGTAGCGCAGTAGGCTGACATATGGAACACCGCCTAGGGTCCCCTGGTAAAAGTCTAACAGCATGTTCCTTTGTCGTAACCCACCTTACCTCAACCACTGAACAAGTAGTAAGAAATTGACAAAACCTGAAACAGGCGGCAAGTAAAAGAAGTTGAGAATTAAAATAAATCACAGGGCTCTTCAAGTCACTTGTGAAAATAATGACTAACGTTTATTTTCTTTTTTTTGTGGCCAAGTTTTTATTTTATTTTAATTTTTTTTGTATCCACTTCCAAACCTTTTAGGCAAATCACATCTCTATTTAATGTACTCTTTCCTCCAACCCGATTCCTGCGAGACCTTATAGAACAGCTGAAATTCATCTTGTAAAGTACCACATTCATCAGAACAAGCTCCTTCTTACATCCATTATAATCTAATATGTATTATAAACTGGGTTGTTTAAAACCTGAATGCTGATTGGCTGAATGCTCAGATTGAAAACCACAGGTATTACCATACAAGAATACTGTTTACTGTTCTAATTAAGTTGATAAAATGTTAATTACAGCAAAATAACCTTGAGAGGTTTCTATTAAATCGCCAATATACTGCCCCTGGTGAGTGCTGAACTGGAGCACTGGGTGTTATGTCAGGCCTTATCCAAGAAACCCACACCATACAAAATCCTCAATGTTTTCAACTAATGTTAATCTCTGTCTAAATTATAGGCATGCTACCAGTTTATTAGTTTGTTTTGAATTATTGTATTTCTTTCTAATCAGACAACAGTAGCACGAGACATTTAAAACTTTTCCCCCTTGTCAGAAGCTCCTCCAGTATTCTTCCCGTGGGCCATGATTATGATTCTTTACAGAAATAAACGAGAATGTTATACACTGGAGAGATGGAAGTAGCATGCTTACAGGCATGCAAGCTTCAATCTCACCATAGCAACGGCCACACTCCAGTCAAATATGTTTATAGATATCTGTTGGCAGGAAATTAGGCAATGGGCAATGTCTACGCAATTTAGTTTACACTTTCCATAACATGTTCTACCTTTGGGAACCGAAAACTGTATTAAGAACGTTGCCAGAATGTTGTCTTGATTCCATTTCGCTCCGAAGGCTTCAAACACCCAGCCACTGGGATTCCTTTTCCTGTGGTGAAGGAAATGATGATCTGATGCTTGAAATTTATACATCTGTTGTGGCTACCTGGCTCCTACTCCCTCTGTACTTTGGCCAACCCAACACAAATAGCTTTTTAAGTGAGGGGGGTAATTTAGAAGCCAATCGAATTATCTGGTTTTATTCTATTTTTTGCAAATCATTATCTTCTGTTAAGGTGCTGGATCTCGTCTTAGGTTCCGGTCTAAAACTCAGACATGCTGGGTCCTGTTTCTTTATCGTTTGATTCTATTAAAACCACTTTGTAGAAATGGGGCGAACCACATTTAGTTATTAAGGCATAATTAGAAGTCAGCTATAATTAGAATTTGGTTATGTGTTGACTTACAGTAGCTTTTTAGTTTTTATTTTGGTCATCACAAGTGTAGTAAAGAACAATTTAGCATATTCTGTTAAAAAACAACTCACCGAGTGAAAATAGACAACCTGATCCCCTAAAAAAAATTAACAAGCTGTTTGTTTCACTTGTATCCCTTTTCCCTTATGCTTCATTTTCCCTGTACAGCACATCTCATCCATGTCTCTATATCTCTATTTCTTCTCTTCCTCTCTATTTTCTCTTACCATTTTCCACTTTCACTCACATTTCATGACTCCTCACTCTATTCCTCCATTCCTCTTGTTCCCTCGCTTTCCTTTTAGCTCTCTCGCTTTCATTAGCGCAAGGGAGAGGTTCAAGGGCAAAGAGTTGAGCAGTCATTGATCTCCAGGGAGATCTATCTCTCCTGTATACCCCCATCCTCACCCTCTCCCCACCCCCCATTCCTTCCAGCGTACATATCCAGCGATCCCACTTCCAAGTTAAGGTGATGGAGGGCCATGTCTCTCTCCCCTTTTTTTCGAGAGGGAGCGAGACAGGAAGAGCAAGGAAGGGGGGAGTGAGAAAGGGAGAGGGATGTGGAGAGCTACACGCAGAGACAAAGCATCATAAATGTGAACCCATTCGTGTCATTTCCCTGGATTTGAGAACATTATCCAAAGTTTCAAAGGCTTCTCTGATGAGAATAGGCTACCTGTCATTTAGGAGGAGCACTGCTAATGCTCCGGATTGGGAGAAAGCTTGTTGCCTGAAAAAAGGCAAGAGATGTTGGGACAGAGCTACGAATGAATGTTCTTTATGTAGTTGTTCTTTGGTCTATTTTATGATTCATGTATTTATGATTGTTATTGGTAGTATTCCTATTGAAAATGTTTAATGGGTTTAATGTACAGAAGTTGAATTGTATAGCGAATGCCAGTTATGCTATTGCATTTATTCATCTTTATTTCACAAGTAAGAAAATGACACATTCTCATTTAGTTTGGGTAGTTTGGGATAACTGCCATCTTAAGGGCAGTAGGACATATGCTTCACCCTACCGGCTCGGGGATTAGTACCAGCAATCGTACATTTTTGCCTCCTCAAGATTGACTTGAAATTGAATGAGGAGAGAGCAAGCACAAGAGCACAATTTGTGATTACGTTTGGGCCTCTGGCCAGCGCTGGCAGTGATTGTCGGAACAAAAAAGAGCATTCTGGGCAAACTCGCTGACCATACCAAACGCTTGGTGATCGACACACCATGTGTGAAAGAAATGAGTAGCGTACACAATTAATTGGTGTTAGCTTGTGTCCAGTTGTTTGTCCATCTCACGTGGAAAAACTGTAATCAAAAGCTCTACCTTGCGATTTGTGCATAATTAACATATAATTGGCCTGTCTGACTGTCTGCTCGTTTGAACCTGTGTATTGCTGTTGTATGACAAGAGCTTTATCGTCCATAGAGGTAATCATCCATTACCAGCACTCATCCACCCACTCCTGGAATGAATAAATAAAAACAGCATCATTTACTGGGACACTTTAGCGGGAGTGGGGGTGCAGGGGTGTGTGTCTTGGTAACCTGTGAGGTAGTGAGTTGGGGTGGCAGATGGGGTGTTTTAGCTCTTCGCCCTCCATAGATCGGGTGGTATTCAGTCTCCATCCAAATTGCGTCCCGTTTCCTACTTGTCTCTCTACCTCAGACCCGGGACTGTAGTGCAAAAGCGAGCACCATTTGTGAATGTACCACCGTCCGCTGTCTCCGGGATTCTCAGAGTGTCTGTGTCACCACAGAGTGTCGGCGTGTAAGTGAGTAGCAGGGGCCTTCTGTTAGATAAAGTTACAGCAGGCGGAAAGGTCAATACAGACTGTGAAGACATAGAGGGGGTGACAACTGTTAAATGGAAGACAGAGAGGTAGAGAGTGTGGCGGGGGAGAAATAGATGGCCACAGCTTGGGGCGATTCAGGTGGTGTTTTCCTTCTTTTTGTTTTACATTCGATTGGCACGCATTAAAAAAAAAAAAAAATGTCTTTATCACAATGACACTATGTGGTGTGTTTCGATGGCCAAATAAATACATTAGCACCTTCAAATTCAAACGCCTGCTTACTTTCCGAGAGTCATAGAGAGAGAGAAAGAGCTCAAGTTAAATGAGTATGCTGGTCAAGGACACCGGTAGAGAGAGACAGTGAAAGCAAGAGACGAAGGAAGTGAGATAGAGAAGGGTTGCCTCTCATTACAACCAGAGTGGGCTGGCCTCCAACACAGCCTGACGGCCACGGCTCCGGGCAGGGAGTGCAGGGTCCACACTCCGCAATCACCTAGCCAGGAGGAAAGGAGCTGGCAGACTTCCGGCATCCCTAATAAGGCAAGAGCACCTGAATGCTGCCAGGAGGGAGCAGCTGAAGGCAGCAAAACTGCCAGGAGAGAGCGAGGGAGGTAGGGAGAGAAGGGAAAAAGAGAGGAATGGAGGGGGAGAGAGAGAGAGAGAGTGGATGGAGAGATAAAAAGAGAGACACTATATTCCTGTAACCAGGGCAACAGGGTTGCTGCCTCGTAATTTTCCCTTTAAAGCACTGGTGGCAAAGATTGTTTACAAAATGATGGTCACTGGCAGAAAGTAGAGACCTGCTGTTGAAAGAACGATGCAATACGACTGAAATCACGGGAGAAAGCCTATAGTCTTTGGTCCAAGGACATTTGTCTTTTTTGCTAAAGAAAGGAATACTAATCACCAAACTTACCATAGAGGGAATACTGATTTGGTATAAGTTTAGACCGTTACAGGCTTGTATGGATGGGTGGGGAATTTCACCCTACATATGTCATATCATATTTTGACCATGTTGTTGACCTGGTTAAAATATGTTCAAAATGTACTAGAGTAATGTAAAGAAAGTGAATGGTATGGATTATTTATATGCATGCTAGGTACAAGTATGAATGTAATACACTTAGATTGTAAATGCTTAGATTCACAC
This sequence comes from Novumbra hubbsi, assembly GCA_016801125.1. NCBI lineage: Eukaryota > Metazoa > Chordata > Actinopteri > Esociformes > Umbridae > Novumbra > Novumbra hubbsi. The sequence continues at coordinate 44,219 of JACXGK010001273.1, read as the reverse complement.
ACATACCTAGTTGAACACACACATGCACACAATTGAAGTAATAGCTGAAATTAGACTCTACCCTGGCCTTACTTTCATGTAAATGGCACTTCAGGTTTCAGACAAAGTAGGATATGAGTTCAATCAGGCCAATCAGAAGTGAGAGTCTTGAAGTAATCGGCCAATCACCCACATGAGTGCTACATTGTGTAGGTTGGAAATCTCCTGCCATTATGCATCTGTGGCAATCTGCCCCCATTTGTATTAGACATGGTTTAATAGCTTAGAATAGCACTGGCTGACTCACACTCTGATCAACGCTGATGATCAGTATTATCACACCATGTCATGACGCTCTTAGATGTTTGTCCAGGCATGATAAACATGTTTGATTTTTGAAACAGGCAACTAGGGATTCATTGGTAAGCATTTTCCAGCCAATGCTGGATTCCTTAGGTTATGCATACTTTATTTTAGTTTAATATTTTAATTTAATAAAATTTGAGTTACATATTTCCAATAAACAACAAAACAATAAAAAATGTATATGGAAGGTTTCCAAAATATCTGTAGTTATTAACAGAGCTGTTAGGTGTTCAAGACCTCATAAAACTAATAGTTTTTAAATTTCAATTAGGGTCTGAATTTTTAAAAGCTGCATTGAGCAGGCTTGATACTGAGCTATGGGGAGCAGAAAATAACGGTCAAAAGACCTGCTTAACAAGGTACTGGAACATTGTTAAGATGCAACTTCTGACACACTGTAATTTGGAGTGACAAGACCAAAATTGAGCTTCATGGTCACAACCATCAGTGCTATGTTTGGAGAGGGGTCAACAAGGCCTATAGTGAAAAGAATACAATCCGCATGGTGGTGGCTCACTGATGTGTTTTTTTTTTGGGCAGGGGGGTAAGCGCTAAAGGCACAAGGAATCTTGTGAAAATTTATGGCAAGATGAATGCAGCATGTTATCAGAAAATATTGCCAGGCAATTGGCATTTTTCTGCACAAAAGCTGCACATTTTGGACCTTCCAGCACAACAGTGCCAAATTGACCCTCCAGTGTTTACAGCAGAAAAAAGGTGAATGTTCTGGAGTGGCCAACACAGTCTCCTGACCTTAATATCATCGAGTCAATTTGGGGAGATGTCAAATGTGCTGTTCATGCAAGACGACCAAAGACTTTGCATGACCTGGAGGCATTTTGCCCAGACGAATGGGCAGCTATGCCACAATGTGCCTTTATCAGGCTCAGCTCTCATACATGCGGGTTGATTCTGCCTCGTACCTGAATCGTTCATTGTCATGATACCCTGTCACACAGCCGCACGTGCTTTGGTGTTTCTACAGCTTAAACGTTTTTGGTTGTTTATTTTTTTAACCTTGGAAAAGACACACAAACTTGCAGCCATTAACAGGGGATGGTTCCAAACACTGGAAAATTGGCACAGCTGTGTGTAGGTTGGTCACACTGCTCAACAAGCGTATCCGGCACCTGTCTTCATGCTCATTACACACACACACACACAAACACTCACCTGCCCAAACACATTCTTCCTGCACTTCACTATGGCTGCTGAGTGAAAAACCTGGGGAACCAAAGGTCCCAACATCATCACTTGAGGTACATGGAGGCAACAGGAGAGCCTCCAAGTTGGTGTCAGCAGTAAAATGCAGTATACCAAACTCTTTAGGATAGGTTGATTTGTCACACTGAGGTTAGGTTATATTGAGAATAAGGGGGATAGATACAGAAGCAACATGCTGGAGTTTAGTCATTGACAGCAAGGTTTAAAGGGAGGTCAAATGAAACTGGAAATTCAATTCATGGCGGCAGCAGGCAGCATTAGATGGGGCCTGTGTTCTAAATGTGTCCTGCAGGATGGGCGTTGAGCTATTGTGAATGCCTAAACAAAAAGATCAGGATGAGCTGGAGGGAGGGAGCGCAACCCCTCCTGAGTTGTCTACAGAGTGCTGTTTCTCTGTCTTTGTCTTCCCCCCATTGCCCTTTTGTTTTCCCTCTAAACATGTGGTATTTCAGGGTCGGTTGTTTGGGAGTCAGCTTCCTCTACACCAGCCCACCATACTAAAGCTGTTGTTTGTCCAACTTTACATTAGCCCGCCTAGAGCAGTAACTTGCTGAAGCCAGTTTCACAGAACACGAAGGCCAGCCAATGCCAAAATGCCTCTAGGATGTGGTAACCCATACATAACCGCACATAAACAATGTGATTTTCTGTTGATAAATAGCCATGATGAAACAGATTTAAAACAAATATGCTTCCCCTATATAGTTTTGAATTTGGCTCTGATGCGTACTCTGAAGAAAAAAATTGTGATTTCCTATACATGGCCATACAACTCGATGCATGAGTTGTGAATGTTGCCATGTTGCCAATATTTTCTGTTTTTAATTGTACAATGTGTACACTGTCATTAGCACAAATTTGCGTATTCATTTTATTTATAAACTTGTCCTAAAAACAACAAAATCTCTAGAGAGATTCAAATAAATGAATAAACACATTTCCTGGGTCCCAAAAAAAACACCATTCCCTACGAAGTGCACTAGATGGGTGCAGTGTGTAATTTAAGATGCCAACATAGTCTCGCCATAGTGATAATTATTAGCTAGTTTTAACCTTACAACAGCATCTTATCAAGATGTCACTGTGAATGCATGTGTTTCGGTGACCGCATTTATGAATTGAGCCAGGCAAGTGGGAAAAAAACTATTATGCTTGTGATGTCCTGCGCAACCTTCCGTGCGGTACGTCATACTTTTGCCAAGGGGTAGATAACTCTAGTACTGTAGTGCAGTAGAAACTTGATGTTTCTTCTTCCTATTTTTATTTTAGCAACCCGGAGGACCAGGTGTGTTCAATTTAGGCACTCACTGAACTGATGAATTAGCTTAGTTGTTCTGGCGTGGTGCATAGCTGGAACCAAATGTTCTGGCCTGATGCTTAGCTGGAACCGAATCCTGACATACATGTGGTTCTCCAGCAACAAGGTGTCCTAACCCCAGTTTAGCCAATCAACCGTATGACTTCCCATTTTCCCGCTACCGAATGTCTAGAGATGCCGTGTCATTCCCGCAAACCCGATCAGCAGTATGCGGCGTCTGTCTTTTACGTCCTCTAAACTGTGTCTCCGAAACCAAATGGAATCTCTCACACCCCGCTTTACCTGCTCTCTTGTGCCCCGTGTCTCCACTCCCAGCTCTTAATACAAAAAGGCAGAGACAGGTGAAAGGCTGTATCCTCCAGGAGGGTTTCATAAGACTCACCTGGGCCCTTACCGACCTAGCTGAAATTAACTTCTCCTACCGGAGTTCCACTCCAGTAATTACTGACAATGGCCCCTGCCATGACAAGAGAAAGAAACACATGTATATGTATATATATATATATACATAATACATAATACATAATACATAATTATATATATATATATATATATATATTTATATATAATAAAAAAATAAAAAACATTTAATTATATTTACAAATGAATAAAGAAAGAAAAGACAGAGGCAATAGAGTGACTGTGGTTTGAACAGACCAGCTGAGTAGAGGAAAAAGAACACCCCACAGGTTCTCATGGCCACACACACTAGCATGCATGTACAGTGCATGCATCGACACATGGACAGAGTCTGGAACTTGTCAGTAAAGATGTAGAGAAAAAGACCGAGGAATACGGAAAGAGAGTTAGGATAGAACAATATGAAAGCATGAATGAAAGAATGAAAGAGTGAAAGCCTTCGCAGTCTGAGCCTTGGGTTTTTGATTTAAACAAGCCCCTATGCACAGCACACAATGTCTAGACGTTGTACAAAATTTCACAGAGTCCAAGGTGACTGGACAGCACTGTCTGCAATCTGCACAAAGTGAATTATAGGGAGATGGAACAAAAAAAGACAAAAGACTAATAAAGACATAAAGGAGAGGGGTAACAACGTATAGATTGTAAGGGGTACTAGAGGATGGGGGGGTATTTCACTCTGACTGTTTCTTTTTTTTGCATCTTGTTTAATATATTCGTATTCTTTTTCTTTTATTCCTGACTTTAAAGGGGAACATGAAAAGCTCTCTCCGGGAACTTTGCCAGTCTGTCTGTCATTCGAGAGGCTCTACTAAATTGTTCTTTGGGGGAATCGCTTTACACACACACTGGTCAAGTAGCGAATGAAAACTTGTTCAATATGTTGTGCAATTGATTTGACATTGGCCCACAGAGCTTTGTTCTGAAGAAGTGCATTCTGCGCGAAGGCTGCAGGGAGTGATTTCTGAGGCATTGAATATGTTAATGTATTTGTCTAGGATCATTTGAATCATTTTAAGTAATATTGGAAGGTAAAATTGCTTTTTCAAAAGGCCATTGAAGGTACTACACATTTTTAACCCCTTGTGGAACTTTTTAAGGGCTGTTGTCACTTTAAAGAGCATCAATGCTCTTCTAAGTAAAAAAAATGTTGCAACTATGTTTTTGCATCAATAGCAACGTAGATGAATGTATGAATAAATATGCATACAGTATATATATATATATATATATATGTATTGTTTTATGTATATAATAGGGCTGTGTAAGTTAACGCTTTAATCTTTTCGATTAATTTGAAACGTTTAATGCGTTTAAATGCAATTAAAGCTGCACTTTTTTTGCGTGAATCACAAACACTATAGCCTCGGTCTTAACTACTTACTTTTGTGACAGTTATTTTGTGATGAGTGGTTCAGATCTACTGACTAGGTTTTTTGAATCTCGCAAAATGTAATAATATTATTTAGTCATTTAGTTCTTTCATTCATTCATCAGGGGGCAAATGTTTTATCGTATGCAAATACAAAATTCAATCGTATCCAAACGTGGTAAAAGTGTATGGTTTACTCAATGAATGTATTTTCAAGTTCAATCTTAACATTTCTGACATTAGCGTGTTTAGAAAAAAAGGTTATCATGTAAATATAAACAAAATTCACTGAGGGTTCATATTGCCAGAACCAGTGCCGGCCCCAGGCCTTTGGGGGCCCTAAGTGAAATTATTTTGGGACCCCCTCTGATGGGATGGGGGCCCTAAGCGGTGGCTTATGTTGCTTATGCCTAGAGCCGGCACTGGCCAGAACTATGTAGTTTGTAAATTCCAAATATGCTTTAATCAGATTTGATCCAACAACATTACTATAGTGCTGTCCAGTTCCTATTTATATAATTTGGAGCATTGAGGGTTTAGGGGGGACTTTGGGATTGGGACCTTAAAGCTATGTTGTTTCTAATGTTGCTGCTTATCATTTATGGGAATGAATACCCTGTAGTTTTGTTTACAGTTCACAAGATGTGTGATGAATATGTTATATTTAAAATATACTTTATTGTATTTATTGCTTTATTATAGTGATTCTACCACATGTAAACATTTGGATTAATGACGAATAATCAGAGCAAATTGTGAGATTATCTTTTTTTTTATAAATTTTCAGCCATAGTAGTAGCACATTGATCAGCTGTGACATGACTACCTGCTTAATATTGTGTAGGTCCCACTTTTACCTCCAAAACAGCCTTGACCCAATCGAGGCTTGGACTCCACTAGACCTGGTGTGCTGTGGTATCTGGCACATAGACTTTAGCAGCAGATACTTAAAGTCCTGAAAGTTGTGAGATGGGGCCTCCGTTGATAAACATTTTTTGTCCAGCACATCCCACATATGCTCGATTGTATTGAAATCTGGGGAGTTTGAAGTCTAACTCAACACCTTTGTTGTGTTCAAACCATTCCTGAACTACTTTTGCTTAGTGGCAGGGCACATTATGCTGCCGAAGGAGCCAATACCATCAGGGAATAAGGTTTCCATGAAAGGGTGTAATTGGTCTGCAACAATGCTTAGCTAGGTGGTACGTGTCAAAGAAAACATCCACATGAATGGCAGAACCGAAGGTTCCTCTGAACATTGGCTCTGCCGCCTTGTCTTCTTCCTATAGTGCATCATGGTGACATGTGTTCTCCAAGTAAGCGATGCACACACACCCGGCCATCCGCGTGATGTAAAAGTAAACGTTTTCCTGCTTACGCATCCACTTTGAGGACAAAATGTTCTCTTGCTGTATAGTACATCCCACCCACTGACAGGTGTCACAATGACGCGATTATTAGTGTTTCTCACCTGTCAGTGGTCATAATTGTATGGCTGATTGGTGTGTATCTATGAATACACACACAGTCTGTATAGATAGTCTCTAGTCTTTATACAATTTTCTGTACCCACTGTATGTACAATGTGTTCGGCAAACAAGAGACACAGGAACATATAAAGAGAGCCCATTAGAATTTGATTAGGTTCCCCATTAGCTGCTGCTGTTCCTGGGGCCCCATAAGTGTGATGACACCCGTTTGTAGTCCTCCCCCCCTCCCCCTTTGCCCAGTGTCACGTCATTAATGCCTAGTATGTTTCTAATGGCCTGGCCCTCATAACGGCCGCAATTACATTTGATACTTCTGCTTTCTCCTTTGTTTGCCATTGATCAAGCGTGTTAGGCTGACTCGCGGCTGTAGGCTTTCAGACACCCATTAAGAACAACAAATGGTGGCTGGAGTGAAGTCATCGCTCCATGTTATTTATACGTGTTACGCTGCGGCCCGGAGCGATAGGGATGTCGTCGGTTTATCATATTTGCGTCTGCCGGGTCGGGAGTGGGACGCGCCGGTGAACACGAGGCGTGCCAGGTAACACATGGCTCCTGTGTAGGAGGGGGAGGGCCGAGTTCAGCTAACCCCCGTGCCATAGCCTGTCAACCCACAACCCGGGCAGTTTCCCTCTGCCCTCTTTTCCTGCTTTCTTCCTTATCCACACCCCACTCGATCTCTCTCTCCTTTCGCTATCTCCCTCTCTCTCTACCTCCGTACCTCCCATCCCCCCTCCCTCACTACCTGCCCGTACCCCTTGCCTCGCCACTTTTGTCCTTATACCCGTCCGTCATCTTTGCGTCTTTCTAGTTTAATCTGTCCCGTCTCATTTTCTCTCGTCCGTAGTTTCCGTAGTGCCCTCTCCCCCGGTGGTACATCTACCCACTCCTCTTGGCCCCCTCCCGCTTGCTTCGCCAGCACCATTAACCAAAAACGACGGCATGTTTAAATGGCTTTGCCCCGCGGCCGCTGACACGCTGTCACTGTCTGCGAGATTACCCGCCCTCACCTGTCCGTCTTGCCGCCACCGACGTGACGGAGAGAGGGATGACAATGTTGAAAGAGGATAGAGGAGTCAGAGGGAGGACAGTGATTGACTGATTCATTACTAGGTGTGCTAGGGTAGGGGATTCGCCGCAGAGACCTTTCAAAGTGGACAATTATGAGCACAATATTAGACATTTAGATTTTCAAAGGCAACCTTTCAGAATTTGTTTTCTTACATTTTTAAACATACCATTTAGGAATGTTTTCATGTTTTATTTATTTAGGAGATTGAGAGTGGCAAAATGGCAATAGGCTTTAATTCAAAACCGTGCTGCAGCGGTATAAGTGTACTTAACACTGCTAGATCACCCAAGGCCAGGGGAAGGGAATTTTAAAGCAGAAGGCAGCCATTCCTAACAGTTGGATCTGTTTTAGGAATATTTACATTGCCAAAGAGACTGTGCAACAATGTCATTGTGGCTTGTTCTCACATTTAAAATATCACTTCAATCTCACCTTTAATTGGGTGAAATATTTAAACATATATATATTTTGTTTGGGCAGCCCTGGAAACATATTTGACCAAAATGGAGTTGATTTACAATTTCTTTGTGTGGTAATACATGCAATCCTGTTTCACTGGGGTATACATATGAGGTGACACACTGAGCTTCCTTAGTCATCCATGAACATGGTAAAGACTAAAAACAAAACAATTAAATATGACAAAAGGTTGTCTACATTCACAAATCAGGCAATGGCTATAAAAAGATTTATACAATCCTCACAATATGAATATCCACTATTTGTGGATCTGTGGTTTGTGGGGCTGTTTTTATTAAGGCCCTGGGAACCTTGTTAATATACGTGATAACATGTACCCCTTGATTTTAGGCCAAGACCATCTTCTGGCAGAAACTAGGTTGTTGTCTTCTAAGACATGTCTCCAAATCCACATAAAAAAGATAAAAAAGATATATAAAAAAAAAAAAAAATCTAGTTTTAGCACTGGCTCTCTGACACATATTCTATTGAAGATATTTGAGGTGAGCTAAAGCACAAAGTTAAAAGCAAGTACCAAGGACTCAAAAAGGATTCACAAAGGAAATTGTTTAAGGATACTCAAAGTAATAAATATAGGGATGCCAATAATTTATTGTATTGTGTTTTTGAAAAAAATAATGAGTTATTGTTTTGTTTTTTTACTTTTCAATTAAATAAATATCAATTAAATTCAATAAATAATAGATGATACGTTTTGAGTTTAAGTTCGAACTGACAAATGCCTATGTTTTTTATTTCACAACCGTTCGTGGTAACTTTCCAATATCTCTAAGCATTTTTGCAGGGATTTTATGTCCTCACAAGGACAAGGACACCCAAAACAGATACACAGAGCACTTTTTTGTGGCGCTTATTCCCAAAGCAGCATCCGATAGATAATAGATCATCTCCAATCTACATCAGAAACAAGACATGTCATTATCATTCACACGGCTCCAAACACTCATGCACAAATCCGCACAGCCGGATAGAATGATGATATCCATCATACACACATGTACATGCACACGCATGGACACACCCATACCAGAAACAACGATAAAAACCCATAACGACCCTGATACTGTTTTGTTTGAGTTGAGGCCATTGGTAATTGTATTCATAAACAAAATCCCTGGCGGAGGTCCAGTCCCATTGCAATCAGAAGGTGCTAGGATTGTTAGCATGCCAGCCAGCTCAGCGCTCAGAAGCCGCTACAGGAGTGACGTTAGCATGCCAACAATTCTCTCAGAAAAGCCTTGTTAGCGTGACAGCCAAGTCAGCGATTCAAATCGCTGATTTTGACTGGACTTGAAGGCAGATCTGGCATGGTGACGGGCGAGAGTTTTTTATTCTGGCTAGGCTACCATCTCCCAAAAGGGGAAGGTTCTGCAATCTGCCCCTCCAGATTGCTCTTTGGACTTGGTGGCTTTCAACTTACAACAGAAGCACTCACACACCCTAACTCACACCCATACACACGCAAACACACACGTGAAACTGTGGGAAGGAAGGGGAGGGGGTTAGACCTGTCACAGGGATTAGAGTTTTAATGCATTTATAACTGCCCACCAGTCTCTAAATATGCAAGAGACATGATTCACATACATTAAGAAATGCATTAAGCTGCAACCAGATTAGAGAAAAAATAAAACTATTGTCTGGCTGTGTTTAAAATGATTGGATGGGGTTTTGCATTTTTGTCAGAAGGTGTGTGCGTATGTGTGCACTTTTCAGGTTGTTTGTCTTTGTGTGATAATTCTCTCCGTTTTCATAGGCAGCATTTCTTCCCCGTGAGAAATATTTCGAAAAAGGGTATGGCTTTGCTTTCTGTCTCTCCCTTTTTGGGAGAAAACAAGGGGCTGTTGGATGAATTTGGTGACAAAAACCACATCACTTGATCGACATTGCTGCTTTATCTGTCTCTTTAATGTCAGGAACAAAGAGTGTTTATCTCTCTCTGGTTTCTCTCTGGTTTCTTCTTATTTTACCACTCTCTCTTTCTCGTCTCTCTCCCTCCCTCGCTCTCCACCCATCCCAAAAATAAATAAATAAAAAGTACTCTCAGAACCTGCACTAGCTGAATTCATCTGAAATCCATGTCGGCCTGCGATCAAGCAGATGGCTGAAAGGAGATTACACACTTTTCATTTCTACCAGTCTTTATATAAAATATTGGTCTCTTAATCGGTAAAATAACAGGGTTATTGAATTTGTGTCCAGTGAAGGAGGGCCCTGATGTAATTGGAGAACAGCACCAACAATAACAACAGAACAGGATATTCTGACCTTTGTGGGAAAACACACTACGGATAGATGGAGGCAACGAGACAGGGAAAGGTAGAATGAATGAGAGAGGGGGACAAAGTAAGTTTGAGTAGGAGATATATTGGAAGTGAGTAATGGAGGGGGAAGAAAGCAGAAAATCAGCCTATATATGATATCATCATTGCTCGCCTTTTGTGCCCATGGTGTCAGAACCTTCCAAAGAGAAAAGTTTAAGAGAGAGGAGTGTAAAATGGAGGCAGCTATAAAGGAACTGTAGCTATTGCCTGGCTACTCAGATAATCGACAGCCTTGATTACGTTATCGACTTTGACAGTCTGACTGGTTTGATTTGTCATCGACCGCTGATCGGTCCAACGGACTTCATTCCAACGTCACGCAAACCACCTCAAGGACGGCAGTTTCAGACTGAATATACGTGGCGATCGATTGAGTATGCTGAATTCAACGTTTGGGCAACTAGGGAGGTGGGAAAGGAGCTGAGGGGAGAGGGATAATGTTTACTGTAGGAGGGTTGAACGTGAAGATGGTAAGGCTAGGGAAGGTAAAAGGTGACGAGGGAGTGATGTTGACAGGATGAAAAAAAGGGAGCGTCAGAGTATGAATTTATTGTGCTTCTTGCCCCCTGATGTCTGTGACATCCAATGTCCAAATAACATGCTGTGTTGCATTTCAGTGTTTTATGTCCAACTTTATCTCCCTAAATCCTGTTAATCTAAATTAAGAGACCACTGCACCTTTTTCTTTTCTTCTCAAGAATGTTTAAAAGAATATGCACAACCTTTTGCATCTAGCCGGAACTCGTATATCTCAAATCACCCAAGTCAATGTATCTTTAGTTATCTATCAATGACGGCAGGACAATGCGCAATGCCGGCAGGACAAGCATTACCTAATTTTATCAATGTCATTGGATACTTTGTTTGGTGCCTGGAAACTCACTTAGTTTTGACTTTGGCTTTTATGTCGTCTGATGAGTGCCTCAATTAAGTTGAGTTTTAATTATAGGTCATGAATGACCGTATTTCAATGTAGCTAGGTAACTTTGTGTCTGACAATGGCTTGAACGATATTCATATTTTTTATATGTTTTGCACTTTAATTTTTTGTTGGTTTTTAGCACATAGTTAAATGTAGGGTTAGTATGTACTAAATCTCACACAGATACTGTACGAATAGATCCGGTATCCCAGAAAACCACCAATGCTTCAGTAAACGTTCCCAGAACATTCAGTTTGTTTCTGCATAGACAACTCAAAAGCAAACTTTAAACAACATTATACATAATTGTTTACGTTTCCACCCAAAGCACCCAAAGATTACAGTCAAACATTCATTATTTTATGTCAGAGTGGCCCTATCGAGAATCAAACCTAGAATATTTGATGTTGCAAACACCTTGCTGTACCATCTGAACTTCGCTGGAATGTAGCTTGTTCTGAAGATTTCTCAGGTACATTCACTGCACCCAAAGAATCTTTAGCAGGCAGCGTTAAGTGACGTTTCATGGAAAAAAAAGCCCATACATGTTTTTAAATTCATTGTATTTTCCTAGTGCGGGAATCAAACCCATTGCCCTGGCAGTATAAACTGCCATGCTCCTATACAAGACTCAGAGACATATGATATTACAATAAAGCACCCATTATCAGACATGTATTTATTCATCAACACATAGGCCGCCTTGAGCATATTTTCCCAGATTTTAAAGGAGTGATCTTAATGGGTAATAGGTTGCTATTTGGAACGCAGATAGAAGACCAGCATGTCTCCCCATCTCTGCTTGCCTAACAAAAACATTATTCAGTCTATGAAAGTAAGTTCCCCTAAAAATGTTACAATAAACATGCTTTTGCTCACTTCTCAGTTGGGCGGTAAAATCCATTGTTATTTCTTTGTGTTTTTCCCAATGACTCATCGGCATGGTGTAGCATTTAGTTGCCGACGTGCAGTTAATAACAATGACTTATTCAAAACAGGCCAAGGAGAAGAAAGGATACAAATTGAAAAACGTCTGCTGGCTTAGCTTGTAGAAGATTAATCAAATGAAATCAAATTGCATGTGTCCATTGCTCCGTAAACAGGTGTAGGCTAAAAGCAAAATGCTCTCTTACAGGCCCTTTACCAACAAGATAAGAAAGTAGCTGAAAATTGCAATAAATAAAACAGAGATCTGAAGGAAAATTACCAAAGTATATAACATTGAACAATAAACATTTTCAATAACATGTCTAGATACAGGAAATACCAGGACTGAGTTGCAAATGTGGGGGTATTTGTATTTGAATATACACTGATGAGCCAAAACATTATGACCAACTGCCTAATATGATGTTGGTTTTCTGCATACCACCAACAGACTCCTCTGACCCACAAAGTTGTCCTGTGGTATCAGGCATCAAGTCATTTGCAGCAGATCCGTCTTGTAAGTTGCGAGGTGTTTGTTTGTTTTAAACATTTCACAAACAATGTGTGCAGTGTGCCAGGGTACATCGTCCTGCTGAAAGAAGCCACTGCCATCAGGGAATACCATTGCCATAAAGGGAAGTACCAGATTTGCAAGAATGTTTAGATAGGTGGAACAGAACATCCACATAAATGTCCGGACCCAGCAGAACATTGCCCCAAGCATCACAATCCCACTGTTAGGAAGTCGATAGGAAGTGAGTACCTATCGATTGGGGTCCAAGGAGGCACACACAGATGACTGGGTCTAATGCATTGTGTGTTGTTACACATTACTCCAGCAACCATCATTGACATATTCTGTGATTTGTGCCACAGTACATCTTCTGTGTGTTTCGGACCAGGGCATTTAGCCTTGGGCGCCCAACACCCTGTCACTGGTTTGTGTCTCCTTGGACCACTGTCGATAGGTACTACTGCTGACTGAGAGCACCCGGGAAGCCTTACTGTTTCAGAGATGCTCTGAATCATAACAATTTGCCTCATGTAAAAGTCGCTCAAGCCTTTACTCCTGTCCATTTTTCCTGCATGATCAATGTTATTTGCTGCACCTGTGAGTGGTCATAATGTTTTGACTTATTGGCAAAAATGTGTCGATGTACATTTGTGTAAAACGTTATATGTGCATACGTACAGTAAGTCTGTGCTAACGGGTTTGTGCAAAAAAAGAACCACACACGGTTTATGTGGGCCATTGAGTAATCATTTTACGTTTGACCGTTGTCATGGCTGACGAAGTGTTTCATGTCCTCATTCCATGTTCGGCTCCTTGGTCCTTGCTGACTGTTGTCTTGGAACCGCTCTGGCAGATTTTTGACCTTCCACCTTATAGGCCTCATCGTCCTTATCAAAGTTTCATCTTAGCGCTCCTGTGTTGTTAACAATGGTGTCTGGGCAGCACAGTCGCCAGCTAGGCAAGTTCGTGGTTGAAGAGATGGAGATTTTAAAAGAGAGAGAGTTGGGGGAGAGTTGTCTTATGCCATTGGATCTTATGTTCTTCCCTCTCCCTCCCTTTCTCTCTAGAGGAGGGATTGTGTGTGAATGTGCGTGCATCGGATGGGAGTGTGTGCATGTGGTGACTAACTGCTCTCAGAACAGTGGCTTAGCCAAGGCCTCGCTTGGCGCTGACTCAGCTATCTGCCCGGATTGCTCATGTGAGCGTCCTACGGTAAGTTGTTACGGTTGTTCGTGTCGCTCGCATTTGGCGTTCCACCTTCACCTCATTTTTAATTTGATCCAGATCCCATGGGCTAAATTTAAACCGCCGTTTGTTGGATTTGGTTTCCTTCCCTTACTGAACACCCGGACCCAATCAAGCAGCCACTAGTGATCCTGTATAAAACATAAGATGTCCACTTTCAAAACATCCCTTTTATCATGCAAGTTGTTTGTTCGGCAAGTGGTGAATTAGCTTGAGGGCATCTGGTATCCATTCAATGCATATTTGACCAATGTTTGGATTTCCCAGGAATCTGTGAACCAAGGCGATTTGGTAAATCAGATGCTGTGACTGGTATATAAAATAACAAGAGAGTAGGATTAGTTTGGCTTCATTCACCCAAACATATTCCAGTCTTGCTTCTGTTTTTTTTCCACTTTCCATGTGTCCAAAAAACAAGTGCTTTCTTTCTTTCTGTCCCTCTTTAGATTTCTCTATTTCCATCTCTATCTCTGCCTCTCTCACTCTCGTTCTCTTTCTATCAATACATCCCTCCTTCCCCCTATTTTGTTTTCCTCTCCCATCATCTGCCAAGATTTGTGAGACCGCCCCCCCCCCCCACTCATTCTGATCATCCAGATGCTCCACCTTAATTCTGTTTGACTCCAGCCCGACTCCCTCTGTCCGTCCCTCGCCATGCCCGCACTTCCCCTCCAATCGCCTTGATGTATTGGTATGCAATGCTAATCGGGTTACATTTGACTACCAAATGGCAGCCGCATCTCGCCTCAACCCCACCCCTCTCCCCTCCCTTTCATCTATTCGCTTTGATATCCCCTAAGTGAGATCGGTCAATCAACTGATCCATACGCGTCTGTACAGCTCAACCCCATCTGAGCTCCTGTAGCCGGCAGTCGCGCACCCCCTTCGGTCATTTTGTATTCACCGCCTCTTCCACTGCCAGGATGTCACGGAACTTTGGCTGTATATCTACTTTTATGGATTATAGTCATTGATTTCTTGCTTACTGTGATGAGTTTAAACATGATAGCACGGAGATGCAAAATAAACAACTTTAAAGTTTGTGGAAATGAAGTTCTTCGGATGTGTTCAGTGGGAAAGTTTTAAATGCTGAGTGAAGCGTGAGATCTCTCTGTTGTAAGCTGCCACGGTTGCATAAGGAAATGGAACAATGAAGCGTCATTTAATCTGCACATTACAAGCTCTCAACTTCTATTCCTCCCCTCGTCTCACGCCGCTTCGCTGTCTTTGTCTCTCACTCTTCTCCCGCATTCCTCTCTACGCATCTGAAAACCCATTAGGACAACAATTGTAATGTTTTCTCAACTTGAGCAACCTGACCTAACCTCTAGAGATGTGCTTGTACCCGTCCTTGCCCAGAAAAAAAATTATAATAAATCACTGCTCCGCTTAACATTGCAAAACCTATTCACTTTAAATCAATCAACTTATTTTTTTCACCCTTCACAGCACAGACTCCCATTCACTGTTCTCCGGTGAATGGTGGTACAGTTGGTCTCTTCCTCTATCTTTTTATAATCTGCCTTTTCCTATTCTTTCCCTCTCTCACTCTCTGACTCTTCGCTCTCTCTCTATATTCCTCTCCGTTATTCTCTTGATTTCCTGTGACATATAACACAGATGCCAGAATCCATCTAGTGCCTTTCCTTCTCTCCCTGTTGTCACCGCTTGCCTTCCTTGTTGTCACCTCTTGTCGTGTGTTGGTTTGTTTGTTTGTTGCACTGTCTCCATTTGTGCAACTGTTCTTTTGTTTGGCGTCTTTTTTTGTGTTCTTTTCAGCTGCAGGGATTTCAGGCATTGTTGAGAGCTAAAAGATGGACCACTCCTCAATGTCTCCCAACAGTGGCTCTCAGAATGGCTTTGTACTCGTTACAGTTTTTCTCACTGACTGCTTTCTATATCCTCAGTATGTGTGTGCGTGTTTCAATGCCAAGGATAGTATCTATACCT
Source organism: Novumbra hubbsi (assembly GCA_016801125.1). Taxonomy (NCBI): domain Eukaryota; kingdom Metazoa; phylum Chordata; class Actinopteri; order Esociformes; family Umbridae; genus Novumbra; species Novumbra hubbsi. Next base: position 28,616 of record JACXGK010001273.1, on the reverse strand, counting down.
TGATTATAGTGATGCTACAGTCATGCTAATATACATTGACGTATGTTGTCTTGTCTGATAGGTTGAGAAACGGAAAACAAGATAATTTATCTACTGGTTCCACTGAGTCTATTTGCCTTTGCGCACGCACACAAACACACACACAATCACACGCCCACAAAGCCGTGAGCCCTGTTGATGACTGAATTGAGTTTCGATGTAATTAGATCACTCACTTCCATTGCTGGATGAAAAAAGAGACAACTATATTTTTACAAACCCCTGGGCAAAGAAAAATTATCCAACAACCAATAGTTTTTAAAAACTATCCGATATAAAAAAAGAATGATGAAGTGAGAGTAAAATATACAATAATAGTAAGCAGATAGCAAATGTATTTTATCTAGTATGTGTTATTGGATAGAGACTGTGAGAAACAAAGATTGAATGAGTGCCGACAGAATAATAATGATCTGGATACAAACACGTTTGGTTGACACTTCTTAAAGTGGCAAACACGTGCTCACCCAAGGTCACAGAAAGTATAGTTTTAATGCAACTTTAAAGCAAAACTAATTATATAAAACTTTCCAAAGATGACAAATCAACAATGAACAATTATGGAAATTGTTTATCTGTGGTTAGAACCAACATACTTTGACCTGGGTTTTATTGACAGAAGTCACACAGGCTTTTTTCACTATTTCAAAATAGCCATTTCATTTGCACCTCAATGCCTTTGCTGTGGCTAAAGAAAAGTGTTGTGGCAGTAATAATAGTATGATAATCATTTATGGACACTCCTATTTTATCTTTACTTCAGTAACCCAAAAAAAACATTATTTGTCTCTAATTCCCCTGTTTCACACTGACTAATATCTTATTTTTCCTTAGACAATGCAATGGGTGGTCACTGTATTTTGTATTTATTTTATTTTTGACAGAGTAAAGGAATTCTCACAGTTATTTTGTCAAATAACCCTTTCTGTTACAATGTAATCAATTGTCATTTGTGTTCAGATACTCAACGATTTTATTTAAGATGATGTTGGTTGTCTTGTTGGTGCGATATTCCCTTAGAATGTATTCTTTCTCCGTTAGACCCTCTGTTTGTTGGTCACCTTAGAATAAAAATAAACAATTAATTTACAAATGATATGAAAAAATCACATTCACTGCAACGACCTGGGGAGCAATTTATTTGAACTGCCTTGCTCAGGGACAGGACGACAGATGTTTTTCTGTTGACCGCTCCTCATGTTTGTGTCTGAGTATGTGGTCTGTACATTGGTCTGAAATTCCTTCCAGTTTTCTTCATTGATGTAGCAAAGCGGAAGCTTGTTATGACCCATATATTGCCCTCTGCTTTTTGACCCACACTAGTTTGTTGTTAGAGTTACCTTGCCTCACTCTCTTTTTCTCTCTCACAACTTACTATTCACATCCTGTTGAGACCTCCACAAAAGACTGCCGAGTCATCTGTTGCCTGGACGTTGACATGACCGTGGCTTGGTCTCTCTCCATGGCCTCCACGGCTCCGTGTGGTGCTGCTCTATCGGGTTCACGCCTGGGCCGAGTTTTACGCCATGTTTTATTCCTGCAGACATCAAAGCCTTGCCCAGCCAGGGGAAACACGCACCCCGAATTGCGCACTGTCGCCCCTTCATAGTACACTACTTTTCACCAGAGCCCACGCTTTTAGCTCCAGCCAAAATGGGGATTAGGAGGATTTAGGAGGCAGCCATGGCGTCTGTGGAGACGCATTGTACAACAGGGATCCAGAACGTCAGCGGAGAAGCTCCATTGCTTTTGAAGCAGGTTCGGTTTCCAGTGAGGGCTCTGCTCGAGCTTGCCCAAACGCAGAGTGCGGAGGTTGGGGAACGGTGAGCGCTACGGCAGCTGTTCCACAGCTCTCATATACTCTCAACCGTTAAGGTGGTTCTGTTACCTTTTGGACAAAGCTAAGTCGGTTAGGAAGAAAGCGCCAGAGGCGAATATCAGACGAGCCACTCTGAGACTGCCATTAGGTTAGTACACGTGTAGTTGAAAAACAGGATAAAAGCAGGTTGATTTCTTTCTCTTTCTTTACCAACTAAGCCTAAAGCGTTTCATTTTGCAATTGTTTCATCTCAACGATATTGTATTCTATTTGTGTCGATAAATCTCCGATTTTACCTGTTCCCACCATATCCTTGTGTCTAGATAACAACTTAAAACAGGTTTACCTGTAACTCCCAGCAGCTTTGAGGCTGAGAGAGATGTGAACTCCACATAAAACCATACTCTAGTGTGACTGCTGCTAGGGTTCAAAGCAAAAAGGGGGGGGGGGGTCATACAGATGAGGGAGAGAGAGGGAGGGAAGTAAAAGAGAGATGAGTCTTAACACTAATCCCTAGCCAGAGTGAAAGAACGGCGGCTCCTATGCAACAGAAACAGAAAGGGTAACGGTCTCCGGCTTCACAAGCTGTTCTTTCTTAGGCTGAATCAGGGATGTGGGCTTTGGATATTTCATCCTCAACATTGTATTACATTAAAATGAAAGGCGGTGGTTCCCGCAACAGATCAGCTTCGCTAGGATGCTAAGCCCTAGAGAGAATGTGGCTTTAACCCTGTGAGAGAGGACAGAAAGGGGGGAGAGTGTGGGGGGTGAGATTGGAGGAAGAGTGTGACAAGAAGTAAAGAGAGATCGCCCAGGCACAAATATGGAGGATCAGAATTAGATTCACCTTAATCTTTTGAGCAAATGTACACATACTTTGACTTTGGGTAATGGTGCTGCCAGCGGTAGATTTTGTGTTTTGCAGAATACACAGTTCCCATGAAGTTCACATACATTGCTTACAAGTGAGTGATGACAGATATTCAAATCCATCTGGTTTATGTAAACATTTAAACATGTATTATATTGTTAATGCGTTCTACCCCGTTTCTAGTTTTTACAGTTCAGAGGCTGTTTGAGGTGGCTCAGTTTGATTTCTCAGTTTGAAATTGTGACAAAATAAGCTGTTGTTACAGGATGTTTTGGTCTTGATTCACTTGAAATGCCCACCTGCCTTTCTCCTACCAGTGGAGAGTTTGAGTAAAAGTGTGTTGCAGTTCTAGGATGATGGTCTTTAGCCCTGAGTCCTAAAGCTGATGGCCAACTGCAGTGGGTTCCCAAAGGTTTTCAGAACCGAGAGATTTGCTGCCGCCTAGGCTTGTATTTGTCTAAGGCAGTGTTTCTCCACCCTGTCCTGGGGCCCCCCTGCCCTGCATGTTTTAGATCTCTCCCTGCTCTGTCACACCTGATTCAAATGATCAGCTCATGAGCATATTCTTCATGAGCTACATCAGGTATGTTAGGGAAGGGAGGGATCTAAAACATGGTGGGCAGGGGGTCGCCCAGGACAGGGTTGAGAAACTCTGGTCTAAGGCAAGGTCTCTGCATCTAAAGGTGACCCGGCTCAGAACTATATGACTTCTGCATCCCAAATGTAACCCTAATGGCTGTACATTGTATTACTTTTGACCAAGATTTGATTTGTTAAGGCACTTCTTCATAGTGAATGTGCTGCTTGTGGCTTTTGTGACACGCTGTATTTTCTATGACTAAGTATGTGGTAGGCAAATGTGGCCTAAGATTTAGCAGGAACTATGTTAAAGAAATAGCAAGCAAAATTAGTTTGTCCATCAGTTCCTGAAGTAGCTATCAACAACACGTTGTACAACTCTTATTTTATTACGAAGCTTCTTGCCTATCTGTTGGTCCTTGCTAAAATGTGAGTGTGTGTTTCCCACTTGCTCTGTAACCATGTCCATCATCGTTGTGTCCATGACCCCCTGAATCCGTCTGGAGGAGAGTGGGAGTATGCCAGCCACAGGGGTCTACAAGTCCTCAATTTCAGCCTGAACCAGATGGGACACAAAGGGATTGGGCCAAGCTTGTTTTTTTTAAATAATTGATTCGGGCCGGGTTTGGACTTGCCGTTCCGTGTCAAATCAGCTACTGACAAATTCAGCAAGTGCCTGTGTGACTTGCATGCGTGTCTGTCTCTCCTCCCTGTCTGACACCAAACGTGCCCATTTCACTGTTAAAGCATAGGGTCTGACTGTAGGATAAGAATACATATTCCGTAAATTTTGCACGATATATGGTAAAGACTGTTACAAAATGCAGGGATATACAGTGCCTATACAAAGTCTCCACATCCTTGACCCCTTGAAATGTAGGTCTTTACTTTTGTAGACTCGTTTTTTTTAAAGACTTGTTTTGCCTAGTGGTTAGTTTTAGTTTTAGTTTTATCCAACATTATGCTTTACATGTTTTGGTTGCTTAAGACAGTTAAAACTTACACAATGAAATAGACAACTGACAGGCAACAAAGGCAGCATCCCTGTAATGTAATGTGTGAACATATATGCTTTTTTCACATAGCCCATGTCCCTATATAAAAGTTAGTTTATATTACAATGAGGTTTTACCTTTTCACTTTGCTCTGCCACATTTTTCTTAGCATCAGTGCACATGCTGTTGACCTTGAACTTGGTACAGAGCTTTAAAACTTTTTTTTTTAAAACACATTTTATGACTTTGATCCACACAGCTTACCAAAGCTTAGTGTGTGCTTTTGTAACTGTGTTTTTGGTAAAGTTGCCACACTATTTCACAGTAAGCTAGACATGTTTATTTCTGGCACCTGAAGGGTGAGCGCACTTCATCTTCGGCTTGCTTGTTTACCTTGCTCTTTTGGTATCTTTTCAACTCCCACCGTTTCTTTGTTTCATACATAACCTTATCTTGGGAATGTTCAGACAAACAATGGTACATCCTGAAAGCCAATGTTATGGTAACAAGTTAAGCATTATGTAGGGATTTGGGTTCCATTCCACAACCAACATAATATAAAGGTGTGCTGAGAATACTTATAGTAACACAAATAAAAAAAACAATTTATTCAGCCTATCCAGTCATTTTCCTTAATAAAATATAATCTTGGTTGGCCATAAAATGTTTGTTGTATCACATGGGCAACTCTTCAGTATTGTGTGGTGCCCACTTTGGACACGTTCTTATAAATAATTTTCTGTTTATCTTGTGCAATGTGCAGATGATGTATTCATTCTGTGTTAAGATGGCATGCAAATAAGTATTTCCTTTGGTCTGCCATTGAGAACAAAATCACCATTGGCTGTCCTATTTGTTATGATGAAGGTTCTCCTCCCCCAAAACCCATTTTTTGTTTTTCTATTCATTTCTCAAATGGAAAAAATAATAATAATAATAATAAACAATCATTATTAATATAGCACAGTTAAATCTATATAAATGTGATTTCAAAGAGCTTAACAGGTAAATGTTCTGTGCAAAGTCATGAAGGTGTGAATAAATAGTCTTCCTGTCTTTAACTTTTCCTTTAGGTTACCATCTTTTAACATCGTATCTCTTTTGCAGTATTTCATTCTTTCTCTGTGTCTTTTTCCCTGCCCCTGCATCCCTGTAAATACACTGCTCATAAAAAATGAACGGATCAGATAAATCACATCGGTTCTCGATGAACAAAATATATAAAGATCAAAATCTTTACTGTACAATGTGTAATCCATTTAGAACAAAATGGCAAAACAAGATCAATGGAAACCAATTGAAAATCAATTGGATTCATGTCTGCAGAACATGGGGGCATTCAGTCAGTTGCATCAATGCCTTTGTCCTGCACCAGGAGGAACCAAGGCCCACAGCACCAGTGTAGGGTCTGATGATTGGTCTGAAGATTTTATTCCGGTACCTAACAGCAGTCAGTCATTGGCTAGCTTCACTAGGCCAATCTTGACCAAACGCCAACTCAGTCATGCTGGATGACGTTGCAGGCATCCTAAATGTCACATGTGCTCAGTGTGAACCTGCTCTCATCTGTGAAGAGAACCTGGTGCCAATGGGGGACAAGACAAACTGGTGTTCTCTGGCGAATGTCAATCAATCTGCATGGGGCTGGACTGTGAGCACTTGTCCCATGCCAGCCTCGTGGAGTGGTTTTTGACAGTTTGGTCAGCAACATGCACACCAGTAGCCTCCTGGTGGTCATTTTGTAAGGCTCTGCTAGTGCTCTTATGGTTCCTCCTCGCACAATGGAGAAGATACCGGTCCTGGGTTGATGCACTTATATATGGCCAGGTCCACCTCTTTTAGTGTTACGGCCTTCTCCTGGTATCTCCTTAATGCTCTTGAGACTTTACCGGGAAACACTGTAAATCTTCTTGCAACTTCACATTTGGATGTGTCATCCTGGAGGAGCTGGACTCCCTGTGCAACCTAAATGGGCTACAGGTTCTGCCTCATGCTACCAGTAGTATCATGGACACTAGCAAAAAGCAAAACTAGACTACAATCAGAAGGGATAAGGAGAGAGCATTTGTGTGTGGCCCCCACCTGCAAAACCATTCCCTGTTTTTCTGGTTGTCTTGCTCGTGCCTTTCCAGTGCACCAGTCACTTTCATTTGCACCCAAACAGGTAACATTGATTCACAATCGCTTATGCTGACTTGACTTGGTGTTATCCTGTGATGATTTTGTGTTCCACAAATTATTTTGAGCAGTGTATTAGACCTACAGGCAAGCTCCCAGGGAACCAGACACGTGCATCCAAACAGACAAAATGGGTAGGGGGCAGAAAAACTGAGTTAGGGAGAGCTGGAGAGAGGGAAAGAGACAGACATACAAGGGGTGAAAAAATGCAATCGGAAGAGACTTCCAGAGCTGGGAGGGGCAAAACAGGCAGGGTTTATGTTGGGCCATCCTGTCACACCTGATCCGTCAGACGGGGTGTTGGTCTCAATCTGGTGTGGACAGCGTTAATGAAACAGCTGCACTCGTGATTGGGGAAGAGCAGCAAAGAACTGGGGAGAAACCGGGTAAAAAAAAAGAACCCTGGAACCCATTGCCTTGTCAAACACCATTACTGTCGTGGCATGTTGCCCAATGACACTGTCATATATGCCTGCACACCCACAAACATACAACAACAACAACAATATGCTGATCTTCACACCAGCTCTATACTAAACATATTCAGCTTTTAAACTCTGTCTTACACTCACTACACTGATTGTTTACCCATCATTGTGGACAAGAGGTTGGTCTCTGGTAAACATCAAAATTACACATTTCAAGAATATGGTTAATGTGAAATTACTGACGTACAAATGTTGTTTCTGAGAGTAATAAAACCTTTCCTAAATTTACTGTCAATATTGCATTAAAGCGATAGTTCGACAAAATTACAATTGGTGTCCTTGGACATAGTATGAGTGGAATACATGTATTTGCATTTTTATTACTGATTCGAATCCATAATTGTGATTAATCATGATTTTATTTCAAATCTTCACCTAAATAAACACATTAATGTTTAAAGGGCAGTGGATCTTGTTAAATACATGTTGTTTCGTTGTGAACTATGGAAGTTGCTTGGTTTTAAATTAAATATGTGCAGGAGTGTGTTGGTGTATAAGAACAGGTTATGTTTTGGCCCTTAAATGTCTCATATTTATATTATCAAAATGTCTGGAAGGATCTATTGGTATCTCATTTAAATCTAAAAATGAAGTTGCTGGTCTGTGATCCAGTAGTTCTACCATTATATATTGCTGTGCTCTTGATCAAGGGACCATGTGCAATAACAATTATTGTAGGATTTTGTTCAAAACACCCATCAGCCTCTTGAACTGGAAGCTGCAGGCCCGTTTTCCAACACTAAACTGCATTCACTTCATTCATACTTTTTGTGGTATTGCACATAGATTTTGTGGCTCAGGGTAAACAAACAAAGTGCATATTTGGCCAAAACCAATTTTTTTTCTTTATTAATTTCCAAATGCCATAAGGTAGATCACTTAAATAGGCAAAGGCATAAGGTAGGCAAGGTAGCCAGAAATGTTTATCCACAAACATCAGGACCAGTAATTTATTCTTGCTCAGCATGGATGTTGTTAGTTCCACGATTATAAAGTTTTAGTGGAAATTTCACCTGGTGAAATGTGTCTATGTCTATTTAAGGCTTGATTTAATATGACTTGCATATAATTATATTTGTACCATGATTGTGGTGAAACTTAAGAAACCGTGCCAATAAGTGCCTTTGTCACACATCATGTTTAAATAATCTATTAGGGACTATGTCCTCACAATCAATTTCACTTTTGGATAATTTGTCTATAATGCACATAGAATGCTGATAGGTCTGTGGCCTTGGACATGATTTTTGCAATTAATGCTAAATGTTAGTTTTTGGAAACTAAAGTGCAGTGAATCAAAACCAAAGCATTGATTCCTTTCATGCCTTTTACGTTCCATCTATATTCAAAAGTAATCCTGGAGCAAACCAGTGCTTGAAAGAACTCAGAAATTGAAGTACATTTTGGGGTTCAGTTTTAGGAGGCACCTAATAGTTTCCATTTGACAAATTCCTAAGGTATCTATAGATTGTATTTAATTTATATGTAATCTTGCTTTTCCTGATATATCTCTTTCTCCAAAAATATTATTGTCTCTCTCACTATCTTCCTCTCTAATTTTGTTTCTTTTTCTTATTTATTTTCTTAATGTCTCCTATCACTCCCTTTAATTCTCTGGTAATCTCTTCATCTGTTTGGTCAGTGCCACCTAACAGCTCCCTGGAATTGAGGGGCCATATATGGCACCCAGATAAGACATGGAGTGTGGTAAATTGTTACTGAGTACGTAGGGAGTGTGCATCAGAAAACATGTAGGCCCAGGCAATGCACTAGGTGATTCTGAGAAATTCATGAAGACATCATGAGCTGTTATCACTAGATGCTCACAGTTCAAGATACCTTTATCTCTGTGATCGGTCTCGTCAAACTCAGGGATTAAACTGGCCCCTGGAGAGTGCTGGGCAAGTAATGGATAGCGAGCTCTCGTTGTGATATCTGTGTTATGGATGTTTTTCCATTCCTCTATTTACTGTTCCTTCTACCTTTCGCAAAGAAAGCTGTTTTGTTACTTTGGGAGTACTCAGAAAACCAAATTGGTTCTGTGAACGATGCCAGAACGTTGGTTGATTTCTGGAAAAAGGTTCTATTTTTTGATCCCTCTTACGCTAATATCATACAATGTTGGTGCGAAACATTCACACTTTAATTTTTTGTCTGTAAATGTGTGGAATGATTTACATTTGTCGTTACATATGTTGTACAGAGCATTTTAGCAAATAATAACTTTTACTAAGTATTTTGTCATTTACATTTTACTATTTGAATCATTGGCCATTATTTGAAATACATTGTGTAGGGATGCACAATCTTGAATAGAATATCATTTCAAAGTTATTAAGTTGGTTTGGTAGAGGGTCTCTGTCAGAAATTGTAACTTAACTGACATTCACATCAGCAGTTTTATAGAGGTGTTTTAGCACTAAGCACTTGCTTTCTTGTTGTTCTTGTCGAACATACAGTTTACAAATGTTGCCAGAAGTACTTCTAACATGCTCATTTTCAAGCTGTTTATGATACATTAACTCATTTTGTTGTTAATTGTTTGAAATACCTTTTTTTGTCTTTAACGTTTTGTTTGATTGTCGGTTGGTTTGTCAAGTTTGGAAAAAAACATGAGCAGTTTTTAATTTTTATAAATTGATGGGCTGATTTTTCAATGAGCATTCAGTGTTGCTTCCAGTTTAATTTGCATAATAGATGGTTGATTGAAATTTCCTAGCTTTCTTCAATGTAAAGTAGGGCATAAAAATAGTCTCGATTGGCTTTGGAAGACAGCCTGTGAGCATTTTCTCAGAAAGCTTTAAAAAGCTGATCCATATTCAAAAAAAGATCAAAGTGTAGTCCGTGTTGCCATAGTAACAGAGGCAAAACAATTAATGTAATTCAAATTGAAAATAGCACTATCGATAGACGCGTGTTTGTTTTCTTTCTTTCTTTTTTACCCATATGAAAGCAATGCATAGACATTGACTTGTTGCGTTTGACCTTCTGAGTACAGCCTTGCATCACATTAGGCATTCACCGTGCTAACAAAATGGGTAATTAGGCTTGAACATTGCATTGTCTTTTAAATCATATTTTTTGGGTATTCTTTTTAAGCCGATTACACAGCTAGAAATGGAGGGTGGCCATTTTGTAAATTGTTTTTGTCAGGAACTTGGCGGGGGTCACAGAGTGTGCACCTGTTTAGAGGAGTGTGCATTTTCTGTGTGTGTGTGTGTGCACTTTGTCTTTTTCACAAAGAGACAACAGACTGCTGCTGTGCACCATATCGATTAAGGCTCACCCTGATCTGATGCTGGGTTTGATGTCTCGCTGGCTGGTGCTGGGCTCTAACGGTGAGCCCTTTAGGGGGCTGGGGCTTGGCCAAGACTGCGGATGTCAGCTAATACAGAGAATTCCATTGAGGAACGTGGATGAGGAGGAGTGGGATGAGAAGGGTTGAATTGAGGGAGATTCATCCACTCTGCTCTATTCCATTAATTATGACCTTTGGACGGCTGGTTCCCCAGCGGATCAAACATCTGACCAATAACCAAAAGGTCGCTGGATCAGATAACTGAGGTGGAATTTTTTTTCCCCCTGAACCGTTAACTCATAACTGTTTTTTGTTTTTGTTTTTCGTGGGGTGGTTTCTGCTTATTGGCTGTTTAAAATTGAGATGTAACCAATGAGATTGAGATTTTAACCAAGGTACACTTCCTTTTTCAGGTTCAAGGTGTTGATCCAATATGTGTTGTTATTTCTTTATTTTCAGTCATAACAAGGAAGTGTGATGCCTCTGCTTGTTTCTTGGTTGTGTGTCATTCATTCATTAATTCTTGCCAGCTGTTGGGTCAGTGCCAGATCGCTCCCAAAGCTACTACATAGGGCAACTGGAGCATTAGCATTTGACCTGGACAATTGCAGTGGTGCATTAGCATCTGATCTGCAGGCTGGTACTAGAGCAAAGTCAGCATTGCCATCAGTCCTGGAGCTTTTCGCCTAAATGCTTAGATGCCGTTCTGGTAAAGCCAAAGACCAGGCTTGTGGGATTAGCAGTTAGCACGCCATTCTTGTTACATATGTAGGAATACATGATGAAACTAGACATAGCATTAAGCACTATGTAAATGAAACAGTGTTTTGTCCTAATGTTTCCGTCTCTGGCTATACTTGGCAGTCAGGCTATCCTCCTGTTTCATTGTGACAAATAAGATTAAATTATACTGCACGCTGGGAAGTGGGACAAGCCAAGGGGCACACCACCAAGACAAACTTTGTTAGGGTTGTGCATGTCTAATTACTTGCGTGTGTGTCTGTGGTGGTGTTCAAACATAAAACATAAAATCTGCCATTTTCCCTGCAAAATCGTTTGTACTGGCTTTGAGAGCATTACCGGTGATACATCATCATGGATTCTGATGATGTTTCTTTGAACCAGAGATTTCTGGACACAGGTCATTCATTCACCTCATATCAAAATGTTGCTTTAAAGAGACCAGTGAGGTAGTCCGTTAAACACACTCACAAAATGGACACAGAGAAGAATCAAGCAGACAGAGAGTTTGGTAGGTTAGTACAGAGTTGGGTCCCTAGAGAGAATATGAAACATTATAAGATACAATGGTAAATGAAAAGAGAACACTTTAATGTTCATTGTAAACCTCTCAAAATCTAATTTCTTTGGACTACAGCTAAGTTCATACTGTGTGAGCAAATTCTGGAATTTGGACAAATTAACTGAAATGAAAATAGGGCTTCACTGTAGACTTTGATCAAAGTGGAATCAAACAATAGCATTTCTAATTATATAGTCTATTTAATCTATTAGTCTTTCCTTTGCATAATACAGCCCTCCTGGTCTCCCACCCCATGCCAACTTAGTCAGAGGAACCTGTCAAATGACAGGGGTAATGAGGCCATAATAAACCCCCAGCATGCCCTTTGGAAGTTCTCTCTGTGAAGGAGTCTCTGTGAAGACAGCCGTCAAAACCTTCAAACATTTTTGTTTTGGGTTACACAGGGATTTATATTCTTAGTCTGGTATTAGTTCACACTCAATGCTTTTTTTTTAGCTGGTTTGTCACATCAGGTTTTTTTTCTACTATAGAAGTTCTTAATTGGGCACCGTAATTGCTTTTTTTTATGCAAATATGCAATAAAGACCAGCTAAATACATTACTCCACCATAAAAAAGTAAGTATTGTTTGATATAATACAGTAATCTCCCCCCAGATATTCAAGGCTGGTTTGTATGTCATCTAAGAAAAACAGGGTTAGACAATAGGCTCGCAAGTCATGCCCAGGAGCTAGGGCGTAATGATCTAGTGGTACTAGTTAGTAGTGATAGGCATTCCTTTTCATTAAGGTGTCTCTTGTGACTTCTGTTTTCCTAAAAAATATGTCTCATTACAAATAACAAACTAGCAAGTTGCAGCAAGATGCTTTAGTAATACATTTATTAAAATGGGTTTAGCATTCTTTTTGTCAATACTGGAACCAATTTCATTGTAGGCTAAACCTACACACACCTACACTATTAAATTGATTTAGTATATGTTTCAAACTGGCTTTGGTCATGACATTATTTCATATGTGTCATTGTTTGGATGTCTTCACAGAATCGTAAATTCTGTAGGGCTTTGGATCAATGTCGCCTATCGCCTCAGCCATGCCCACTGGTATGCACCTGACCACGCCCTACACCTAAGCATTTTTGTGATCCAGAATAACCACGCCCTACACCTAAACCCTTTGTGATCCAGAATAAATCTTGCACATTCATATTTCACAAAGTCTGTAGCAGCATAATTTACACCGGCTGTAGGGTGAATCCTCATGTCTACTTGACCCTAAGTTCTGTCATCATCATTCAACTGCTGGCTCACCACTGCTGGAACAGTCTTATGTGTTTTCCTCTTGGTGTCTCTCCGTTTCTGTCTCTGTCACTCTTCTTTCTCCTGCTTGCTATCTTTCCCTTTTTCTGTTTCTCTATTGTGTAGAAATGCCCTAATTTCCACCTGTAATGTCCTGGACAATAAATGGCATAGCCCTATGCTCCCATGTCTCATTTGTACCTCCTCTTGTGGGCCCTTCACTGGCCAGGCGAGAAACGACCCTGAAATCTTTAACCTAATTGCTTTAAGCTCTTTTTCTGTCTCTACCGTTCCCTTGTTTGTTCTTTCAGTTTATCTTTAACGAATAGAGCACTCCATAAATCCACGGAATAACCATTTCGTTTTTATCTGAGGTTTTGTCATTAAAGAGTGTTGATGTTGCTGAGGTAAGAGGGCGTAAGAAGTTGACAATGCGAATACGGGTCAGAACAATACTTAAGATTTAGCTTTTATCGGAAGATGTCGCTCCATAAATTCACATCTGAAGTTTTCGGATGGAGTGAGGTTTGCAAGCCACCACTAGATAAATGTAAGAAATCAACTAGATAATCCACAGATCAAATAACATAGGTCACGTGAAAATAAAGAACCGGCAATAATGAAGAATCTTGCCCTTCGCAAGCATGTCAACAGTTCGGATCGAAGTAGAACCAAATGTTTGTTCAACCCCCTTGACTCTACCAGTAGAGAAGCTTTTTTCAATGAAACTCAATTTAAATCCCAGCTTTTCCTGTCCGACGCTTATTACTTAGTGGCTTCATCCGGTTAAAGTGTAATCCACCCTTGCTCGTTTCCAATAAAGCACATTGTTATATGAAAGTGCACTGGCAGTGGTTTTAATATGAGTTTTCAGGGCTATTGCTTACCATTGAACAAGAGATGGAAAATAAATATAAAAATGGGTAAAAAGAAACAATGTCAAGCCCCTGGGCATTCACAGACATGCCGGTAATGGGTGCAGGCCTCTTAGAAGAGAAAAATTATTGAAGACACTGTGACAAATACATGTTTAAATATGCAGCGCCATTTATCCTGAAATACACAGCATTAAATATACAATGGGAATTTAATGTTCGGCAATATGCAATGTGTAATCGATTTCCCGTCTTAACCGCTCTCCTCAGACGTTATTTCTAGAATGTGTAAGCGAAAAAAGGACTGCGGCCACACACCTATGATCACTTCCATTAATTCACATTAAAAAAGGATGGAGGTAAAATGGATGAAGGAGGGAAACCCAGTTCTCTGCGGGTCTAAAAATGGTGACACTCCCGATATTATCCCCACATTCCAATCCGATCACCGCAACCTTTACTGAACAACATCCGTTTGACTGTGTTTATTTTGTATCTATTTATTTCTTAACAAGACCAAATTGCTGTTTTAATAATGACCCTTCCTTGGACAATTGATTGCCGGTGGGACTCAATGGGGTGGAAAAGCCATAAAAGTTTATGGACTTGTGCATGTTACTTTGCACTGGCTGGTTAGTGGCTCCTCTTCTACAGGAAATGAGGCCCATATAGTTTAAGTGAACTCATTATTGAAAAGCTATGTATCCCAAATGGTGGCCCATTCCTTACTGAGTTCACTTTTGACCAGTCTACTGTGTAAGGAATGGAGAGGCATTTGGTACATAGGCTCTGTCACATCACAATGTTAAATGGAGCACCGAGATGGAGAAATTTCAAAATGACTGCCTTTTTATCATTTATTTTTGCTGAATTCTAAACAGAAGAAGCTGGTTTAGTCTCAATTCAATTATGTCTAGTCTAATTAATCCAAGGTAGCCTAATGTTTTAGTGCGTTCCCCGAAATGTTCATATATCAAATCCCTATTCACACATAGAGAAAAAATTGGCAGTTGATCTCAGCAGTTCACCCTAATTTCTCCAAGCTCTCTGATGGTGTTTTATAGTGGGATAAGCAAAATCCCATCTAACATGACCAGATAAATAAATGCACCCACTTTATTACAGTTACTTATAGAAGAGATTGGTTTTGACAGTCCTACATCCACTTCAGGCAAGCATAATTCATTGGCTGCTGTGTTTATACACAGAATGTTCAAAATGGGCCTGGGTTGGGCAACCAGAATTTCAGAATATTCAAATATGCTAGCAAAAAGTTGTGACCTGAAACAGTATAATGTCTAAAAAACTATCAACGCTAGGGAATTGACACATTATTAAACATGATCAGCGAATATGTCTTGGTCAAACGATGTCCGCTGTTTACAGTATATGACAGCCCTTGATAAGTGTACAGTGACTGACACTACAAGATACAAGTTGTTCTGGCTTTTTAGTCAGAAACCGCACATTTGCCCTGAGGCCCTGACTCTAGTTGCAAACTGCCCCATCCTCAATTATTTATGCACTTCTTTGAGGACTAAAATTGGTTGAGCAAATGATGCCAAGCATCGTAACTCTGTTGGCTGGCTGGTCGGGATTTAAGGAGGAGGAATCTTCAGCCAACTCCAACCTGAGCTCCCCACTGGACGCTGTCATGTTGGCATTTCGATGAGCGGATAGTGCTTGTCAAAAGTGTGTGTGGGCTTTTGAAATAACCGGCGTGGAAAAAGCTTTGGCAGGGATCACAGCATTCATTGGCATAGCCTGCGATTCATCAGATTTCCAATGGTTGTCGGTTTGATGTGGAGAATTATGTCTTTTGTCAAGATTATACAACAGTGCAGCCTGAACATTTCTTAAATTGCTCATTGAAATTCAAGAACTCCCCCATTCAACTCAAAAGAATAATGGAAACAAACCACATTAAGTAACTTATAGGACCAGTAACTTAAAGGACCATTAGTTAATTTTGATTCCTGTTGTTTCAATGGTCAAATTTGCATTTCTGCTGCCTTTGCCCCATTTGCTTGATGTTTTTAGGTTCGACTGTGAGCTGATCTACAACCCAGAGTTAAAGCTGTTAGGATCCACAGTTCCACTTGGAATGATGAACCTAACAGGATTTTAAATGACATATATGAGCTTTACATATATGGTCTCTGAAAGTTAATTATCTTCTCGTTCTGATGGAATATGAAAAATACATACTTACCCAACACACACGCAAAAGAAGTAATGAGGTCCAGAAAGCATATAATTGCAAAACGGTAACATTATGTGTTTTATAGTGCAATATTTTTTTTACCCATGCATTGTTGGACTTGTATATGTCCGTTACATGATGTATGTTTCATATACACCAATTACCTCTGAATTATTGATATTAAGATACCCAATATACTCACACCTCTGGCCATGTCACACCTCTGGCCATTTACATTATTTAGCAACCAAGTCTTTCTCTTTGCCTGAGCCGTAATTAGCAATTAATTGTTCTGCAGGTCCATTCTTGACAGACTTCACCTTTAATTAGTTTGCTGAATGACTTAAGTTTCAACAATGTTACTCCACGTTCACATGTTACTCTAAGTTGTCTTGCTTAAGGACAGAACAACGGTTTGCTTACAGTTCTGGCTCGTGTATTCAAACCAGCAACCTTTCAGTTACTGGTCAGCATGCGGTAATGGGTGAGAAATGTATATGTCTGTGACAATCCACATCTTGTCTTGTTTCCTTTCCCTTCACATGACCGACCCGTTTGCAGACATTATTCCCTTCTTCCCCTCTCCCCCTTTTGCCCCAGCTTCCACGCTCCCTTAATCTGCGTAGGATGACACGCGCTGCCAAGTCTCCTCCGCTCGCCCTCCGTCCCTATATTTCGACAGCCTCTTCACTCGATTTAGATGATCGGCGCAGTTTGCCTGCTAGCATCAGTCTACGCTAGGGTTAATGTTTCAGCAAGTTCTCTGTCGACTCAGATTGATAGATTCTGGTCCGTTGGCTCTCTCTTTAGGCGGTGCGCTATGCTCCATCTGTTGTCCTGCCCATTCCTTAACGGATGGTGATGCCATAATTATCGTTTGTTTGGCTTCTGGTGCTCTTTTGTATATATATATATATATATATAAATATATTATTTTTTTCTCTTGTATTCAGAATTAGAATACGCTTAATTAAGTATATACTCTAACAATTGCACGGTTGAGATGACCATTTTGTGGTGGACAGGTCTAACTTTTTATTGTGTTGCCTGTATTCGCCTGTATGTGTTTTTTAAAACCTAGTGCCTCATTCAGAAACTGGAAGAGAACATCTGAAAATGGCGGATGACAAACACTGGTTTCCTTTTCTGAGCCTGTTGCTACAGTGTGTGCCCTGATTAATAGACCTAGCATAAGTTCAGATGGGTTCATGCACGCAACCACTCAGGAACGCATAATCTGCCTGTGAGACGCACACCGGCGGTTTCAGAGCAGGTTAACCCGTAATTAAAAGGTAATTATCACAGTGTAGGGCAAAAACTGACGAAACGGTCGACCTCAACTGGTTCCCCTGCTGCATTCTCTGTCCTGAGAGGAACTCCACCAGACAACCCACAACGGTCAGCCTCGGTGCCCCCAATCAATGGATCACTGAAGGTTAGGAGAGGTGGGAGGGTCAGTGGGTTATAGGTGAACGGCGACAGACCTGTCTATCGATCATCCTTAAGAAACTCTGGATCATCAATGGTAATGAGTGACTGTGAGTATCTCGGACTCCCCCTGCAATCCAAACGTCCCTAGGCCAATAGAATGGAATCAATGTCATGTCATCCGTCTTCAGGGCGAAGTAGCTAATCTCTTTTTTCCCCGCCTATATCTGTCCATTCTTCATTCGCTCTCTTTCCAGACCGATAGATCGCCATCGATTACCTCCCCCTGTCTGGACACTGTCCCTAAGGAAGAAGTTTCAACATTGTTACTCCCATTCTCCACATCTTCACCCCTTCCTAAACTCCTTCTCACTACCCCTTGTCTAGATCAATATAATATGGTTTGACTCTCATTAGCTGGACATAATAAGAAATGCTAGAATATTCCAAAAGCAAAGATGCTACAACATTTAGACCCTCGCCTTACTTTAGTGTTGTTTTTTATTAATGTTTCCATCCATTCCGCATTCACAATCATGACATAACGGATGTCATAAGCAGTCACGACAACTGCTGTTGTGTCATTTGAACAATACTTTCTGAAATAAAAGACTGCAGTGAGGTGACTTCGCTGTAGGCAAATTGTATTTTTATTTAAAGTCAACCCAGGGTCAATTGAACCATGTGCCGTTCATTTTCTTTTTTTTAAATGTGTTTTGGAAAAAGTGCTCAAGGTACTTTCCTGGAAATAACCCTCATAAATCACATAACATGTTTTTTTTTGTGATTTTCACGGGCATCACTAGAAATTTTATTTTTTTTCAATGGGAGAGCAAGTACTCTCTAAGAATAATAGCAATCAAACAATATTACAAGAAACAAAAGCATACATATGGGTTATGTTTTTATCGGAAGAAAACGGTTTCTTCTTAACAGTTGAGAAAGATGATCAGTTATGGTTTCACGAAGAGCAGAGTGTGTGGTCAAATAAATCATTTTTATTTGTTGTCCTTTACTACGCTTAAACTCAACTAAGTAAAACAACAAAAGGAGTGACAAAACCATAAACTGAGTGGCAGCAACTTAGGCATACCTCAACAAAAAAACGCACAAACAAACCTAACAGAGCAACTTAAATATGCTTCCTAATTAGAGACAACTGGTTACCGATGCCCCCAATTGGGGAGAACAAACCAGCAAGTGTCAGGTCCTGACTGTGAGCCCCAGGCACATAGAGAAGGCTAGAGTCCCCCAGCCAGGACTTGAAACTATCTAAATGTTACGATTGGAATGGTAAAAAAAGGTCTTAAAATAAGCACCCATTGAGGGGGCCCTCTTTAAGTGTAGTCTCTTTAACATTATTTTATAGTGCAACTGGAGCTTCATGTCATATAGCCTCATGTGACCTTATTCTACCTTAAATCCTATGCTACATATCTCTGTCATGGTTCATCTTTTGGTTTGACCTTTGGTGACATCTGAAAGGCGATTACATTTTCACAGTGTCACTGTCGCCTCAAATGTGAATTATAGTAAAAATATGCACTTGTCTGCCAGTTCAGTATACAAATCCATGTAGCCTGAGCCAATATCGCCATGGGAACCTTCTGAGAATATTTATTTTCACAACTTCCTTCCGCTTTGTTCCATTTGTAACTGAAACAAAACAAATATAATTCATAGCTATGATTTTACATTGCTTTGTTCCCATAATGTGTTATGCCTCTAATGAAACCTTATTCCCTGGATTGTGCACTATTTTTTCTTAGAGCTACACAGTATTGGCCCAATTAGTGCACTATGTAGAGGATTTGGGGAGCACCCACTAATTGTGAAAAGCTGAATATGCCCCAAAAATGAGTGGACTTAGTTCCAGCTCTGTTATTCCCAATCTGCAATCATGTTGAATCCAGATTGCTATTACAGAGGTGTCTCCACGCACACACACACACACACACACACACACACACACACACACGCCCACACACACATTCCAAAGGAACTACCACCCTAGAAGCTTGTTTTCTTAACCAAATAATATTCATTAAAATTCATGCTGAGGCAAAGGTGCACAGGGACACAGTAGCAGAGGCGTAGTGGATAAAAGGATTACACTTCTCTTCAATGGACCAGCTTTACCCCCTTTCACCTGTTCCCATTGACACTGACGTTTCACACAGCCACCCAAAAAATTAATCAACTTTTCTTTTTTCGCTATTTCAAGGTTGAGGAGAAAATGATTTACAGATAGTTATTGCATTCCAGGGGCTTAGACATTTTCATAAATGAGATCACAAATGTAATCTGTAACAGGTGTTATTGTGTCAATACTTGCATCTTTGCAAGCGACAAATTCCACAGCTAATGCTCCCAGTAACTCGGTCCTGGGTAACAGACTTGTCTGAATGATCTTACCAAGTTCTCTAACTCCCTGTCTTTCTGTCTCTCTATTTCTCCTCAATATCTCCATCTGGCTATCACTCTGGCTCTT
Organism: Novumbra hubbsi; assembly: GCA_016801125.1. Taxonomy (NCBI): domain Eukaryota; kingdom Metazoa; phylum Chordata; class Actinopteri; order Esociformes; family Umbridae; genus Novumbra; species Novumbra hubbsi. Next base: position 8,792 of record JACXGK010001273.1, on the reverse strand, counting down.
TCTATCTGTTGCTCCCTCGTTCACTCGCTCGGCTAGCTTTGGTTTGACATTATTTGAATGTAGCTTGAACTAATTTAAAAGGCCTCCCTAAGAGGGACAGGTCAATACACTAAATAGTACATTCCAACACATTGATTTTGTTATTTATTCAAGCTTTCCGATTTTAATGACAGCCACAAAGGATGGGTACTTTCTTCCAATGGCTTGCTTAGAGCCAGTCCATTTGATGTTTGTATAGAGGATGGTGTGTTGTTGCTCTTGCTTTCCCTTGTTTGTTGTTCAATGTTTTTTTTTTTTGCTCACTGAGATTTGTTGTCATTTTCCCCCCCAAAAAGCACAGGATATGAAGTGAACTACACAGTAAATCTGCCAAGCACACACACAGATGCGCACACACACACACACTACATACAGTCCAGGTGTTGCAACTGCAGCAATATTTTCTCTTTTGGATTATCTCTGTGTCACTGCCGGAATCTATGACAGCGGACCGCATCGAGGACGATATTAGATACGGCTTTGTTTCCAAACACCATAACGTGATGAGTGCCTCCCGGCAGCCGTCCCTCCCCATCCCAGACATGCCCTGGGTGACGTGACTAAAGCAAGCCGCCACACACAGGATCCCCTTGTACACCTCAAAAGGCTGCTGCCATTGTGTTTGTCATGATGTGCGTTTCTCCGTTTCCCTTGTTGCGCTGTTTCCAAAAATACACTCTTCTAAAGAGTTTCTGATGCTCCCCTTCTCTCAATCTCTTACACTGTTTTTCTCTATTATTTCAGCCTCTTCCTCCCCTCCTTGTCTTGTTCCTCGCTACTCCTCCTCTGCTTCGGTGCGCCTGTCTCTCCCTACCGTTCCCTCGCTTTTGTTCTTTCTCTCGTCCTCTCCCTCCTTCCCTCGCATCTACTTGCTCTCAGGGGACCAAGGTGCGGCCTTGTGCTCACGCATCGGGTGGTGGGCTGCTCTTTGAACAGGGCCCTGGCTCTGCTCACGATCCCATGGCCCCCAATTCCATATAGGGCCGACTCCTATGGGAGCCACTGGAAGGCATATTTAGCGGTCAGACTCGCCTCACGTACTTTCTGTGATGTGTCAGTTCGGCCGGTTGTGCTGCACGTCTGCGCGTCCCCTGTTTTGGACCACGCTACACCACCACTTTTAGGTTAAGTGCTTCGTGCCCTCTTCCCACCTTTGTGACAAAAGGAGAGAAAAACACACTAATGACAGGTGAGGTACGTCAAATGAGCCAGTGTTTTCGAAAACACAGTAGGTATGGATGTGTGTGATAGATGGGTTCACACCCAAAGAACAGACCCAGTCAAGGCTGATAAGTAATGGATCTCCTTTCAAACTGTGTCAAAATGATCAAAAAGAACAAGTTGCGCATGTGTCTGTTTTTTGAGCATTTGCGCAGGTTTGTGCGTTTGTGTGGCTGTGTGCTTCTGCGTGTTAGTAAAATGAGTTCTCTGTCATGCTTCCTTTCCATATTTGGAACCCTGACTTTATTGCTTTGTGGAAAAGGCAGAGAGGCCTGAGAGAGACATTGCTGTTATGAAACACTCTTTTAACCGTAAATGGCATTGAACTTTTTCCCCCACTTCCTCCCTAACAACCATTCCAGTGTTGCGCTGTGACCGGAATGCTGAGGGAGGTTTGGAGATAATAGCAGATAAATGTTAGGAGTTGACAGAGGGTGTGGCCTCATTTTTTATACCGGTCTTCTGTGGAGATCTCCAGACCAAGCTAGAACACACGGTCAAAAGCCTTAAAGACTTCACTGGGACTTCCTAGAGAGGGGTCTGAATTTTTTTTTCGGCCTGGGGCGAAATGGGTCTAACCCAAATACATCACCCAACAATAGCCCAGCTTGTGAATGGGCTCTGATATTTTTTTTGCTATTTCAAACTGGGTCGAAACTCTGAAATCATCTTCCCCTGCAAGCTGCCGTGACATTTCTCCACTCCCTCTCTTTCTCGGTCTTGCTGCCTCCTTCTCTGTATGTCTCTCTGTTTTTCTCTCCATCTCTCACCCTTTCTTTCTTACTCTCTCTCGCTATTACTGAAACATTTTCAGAATGCTCAGGGCATCAAGTTGGTAATTTTGGCACCAACCTTGGATAGATAATGGTGGGTTGGAAGCAAAATGTATGATGACATTGGTGTTGTGGAAAAGATGATGATTATTTTGGTTGAGAAATTATCATTATCTGTCACATTCATGAAGGCGGGAGGCCACGGGGATTGAATATGCCATCAAGAAATATTTCAATATCCAACACAATCATTATACGCTACGAAATAACATAGCAAAAATTGTCATTATACAACCTTCATTATCCTTGAATCATTTAATTTATCACACTTGTCACATTTTCAACAGTAAGTTTAGCATTTTGAAGGCTTTCTACACAATGGCCAAGATTTCCATAAAGCTTTCAAACACAACTCGATATTGATCTGGCCTTTTTTTGTAACTGTTCGATTGCAGAGAAATTTAAGTCCATTGATTGCCCAGAACTTCTAAAGTATTTGCTCAAACAAATACATGCTGACGTCTTCCTAGGAAGACGCATTTGGACATTTTCAATGAACCTTTTGCACATTTGTAAGAGTATTGTAATGCAAAGCCATTCAAACCTTCAGCCATTGCTTGTCAAAGTGATACATAACCAATATCATGCATTCGTATCATGTGCCTCCAAAATTGCATTATAATGGCACTAGAGTACAGAGACATATGTATTATTTGCAATAAAGGCATGTTTAAATCTCACACCAAGTATTTTTAGTGTAGGCAGAAAAATATGTTTGAGGTTTTAAATCAGCAGGTAATATGGGACAATTTCTTTATAACTTGGACTGTGGACCCCAGTAATGTATTCACGTGAACCATCCACATGTTCCCAAATGTGTTTATGTTGCAAAGCATTGAAGAGTTTCGGTTTTCTTCCAGAATTGGATCGTATTGGCATTTCAATGGACCGTGATAAACTACAGCCATTTGATTAATTGATAGATCATAACGAACTGGATTTCCTGAAAGTAAAGTAATACTCTATATATTGACACCTGTCCACATACTCAATCAAACAGACTCCAACCTCTCCACAATGTCCAAGACCAGAGAGCTGTGTAAGGACATCAGGGATACAATTGTAGACCTGCAGAAGGCTGGGATGGGCAACAGGACAATAGGCAAGCAGTTTGGTAAGAGGGCAACAACTGCTGTCACAATAATTTGAAAATGGAAGAAGTTCAAGATGACGGTCAATCACCCTCGTTCTGGGGCTCCATGGAAGGTCTCACCTCGTGGGGCACCAATGATCATGAGGAAGGTGAGGGATCAGCCCAGAACTACACGGCAGGACCTGGTCAATGACCTGAAGAGAGCTGGGACCACAGTCTCAATAAAAACCATTAGTAACACTCTACGCTGTCATGGATTAACATCCTGCAGCGCACCAAGCCAGCGCATGTCCAGGCCTGTCTGAAGTTTGCAAATGACCATCTGGATGATCCAGAGGAGGAATGGGAGAAGGTCATGTGGTCTGATGAGACAAAAATGTGGCTTTTTGGTCTAAACTCCACTCGCCGTGTTTGAAGGAAGAAGAAGGATGAGTACAACCCCAAGAACATCATCCCAACCGTGAAGCATGGAGGTGGAAACATCATTCGTTGGGGATCCTTTTTTGCAAAGGAGACAGGACGACTGCACCGCATTTAGGGGAGGATGGATGGGGCCATGTATCGCAAGATCTTGGCCAACAACCTCCTTCGCTCAGTAAGAGCATTGAAGGTGGGTCGTGGCTGGGTCTTCCAGCATGACAACGACCCGAAACACACAGCCAGGGCATCTAAGGAGTGGCTCTGTAAGAAGCATCTCAAGGTCCAAGTGGCCTTGCCAGACCTGGTCTCCAGACATGAACCCAATAGAAAATCTTTGGAGAGAGCTGAAAGTCTGTATTGCCCAGCGACAGCCCCGAAACCTGAAGGATCTGGAGAAGGTCTGTATGGAGGAGTGGGACAAAATCCCTGCTGCAGTATGTGCAAACCTGATCAAGAACTACAGGAAACGTATGATCTCTGTAATTGCAAACAAAGGTTTCTGTACCAAATATTAGGTTCTGCTTTTCTGATGTATCAAATACTTATGTCATGCAATAAAATGCAAATTAATTACTTAAAAATCATATAATGTGATTTTCTAGATTTTTTTTTTAGATTCCGTCTCTCAGTTGAAGTGTGCCTATGATAGAAATTACAGACCTCTACATGCTTTTTAAGTAGGAAAACCTGCAGAATCGGCAGTGTATCACATACTTGTTCTCCCCACTGTATCAATAGGATCTCTCCCCCAGAAGACCCCTGAGGAGGAGATGCACTAACAACATTGCCCACGTCTGATTCTAAGGCTCTTTCAATGGCAGTCTGTTATCCTGATGGCCTTTTCTTGTCCCAAGGGCCTGGGTCTTTTCATTAAGGTGCCAGGCATACCAGGAAATTGCTCTTCCTCGTACAGTCGTAAGGGAGACTGAGGGTGCATCTCAACAGTGTGTACCTCAGTTTCTTCATGCTCTCTCTCCTCCCTATACTTTTGAAAAGAAAACTTAACGTGTGTTTTGAGGGTTTTCGACAGGTGGACACGCTGTGTGGAATCCTTTTTTTTTCTTTGAAGGCAAGCATGGGAGGATAAGTTGAGAATGGATAAAAGATGTTGAGATGTTGAGACGTCCTCACCATATGTTTGCCGGTGATGCTAGTAGCAGGGAGGCCAGATATCTATGTGGAGCTAGAGGCATAAGGGGATGGGGGAGACGAGCAAGAAAAAAAAAAATGGTCAGGTCCCAATTCTATGTCAAAGCCTCCATCCCTTACTCCCCGGTACGGATGTATTAAAAACTGCATCAAATTTGCGCCAGCCTTGGCAGGCGGTACGTGTTCCCCCATTGGGAAATCCCGAGATTCCCAGCACGCGTCTTTGTCTGATTCTAAAATAGCACCATTTAGTGCCCTACTTTTTGACGGTTAGGTAGTGTGCATGGCACCAATTAAAACCCAGACAAAGTTGTTTGTTATATTCCTCACTCCTGGCTATTGGGCCAGAGAGGATTTGAATATTTCCTGATCCTCCTTAATCTACTACAACTCGGCATGCATGTCTGTTTGATTTGTCAGTCCTATGGGTGGATGTCAGTGCTATGGGCACATGAGATGGCAATATCCCCACCATGAATCCAGGGTTAGGGTTAGTTCAGGTGATTTTATTTTAGCAATATTTAAAGATGATCATTTTCTTTACTGCTCACACTCACCTGGCTGAACGCAGTTCAATTAAAGTATTCAGTAGTGTCTGTCAGCCAGCCCGAGTTTCTGCCGAATTTGCTAAATGTTACCTTGCATTTTAATCTCTGTGACTGGGCACTGCATCGTTCTGACGCCTTTCTGTATTTTCCTTTTTGGCTTTACCTTTCTCAATCAAGAGCTACTGCCACTGTTGACAAACGGATTGGTTGATATACAGATATAGTCGTATAGAAAAAATTGCGTCTGGGAGGCCTGGTTACTGCTCGTGCCATTGCTGTTTGTTTTACATGCTTTTTGTTTGTGGAAGCAAGGGTGTTAATAACTGTGGGGGTGGCGCTGAGAGAAAATACCCTATTTGACCTAAATATGGGCAGAGAGGTAATACTGTTGCTATTGCATGGCTCAACTAGACAGCCGGGTAGACATTGGAGCTGCAGATTACTCTGGGATCAAGAGGCTGCCAAAGCGATCTAGCCCTCAAGCAAACAGCGAGGGGGGGGGGCGACCAGAGGAAAAACCACACCTCCCCGTATTTAAACTCTCTTCCTAATTCTTTTAGCCATTGCTCCCTCACCTCCTGGCAGAGGCCCATATGCTCAATAATTTTTACACATGCACTTATGATGTTGAATTGGAATTTTGCTTTTGGCCACACCCATTGAAATGGGAAAAACTGCAGCGCATGTGCAAATATCCAATGTTTTGATTGTGTTGTTTTAGGGCGCATTGTACTTTCTTTAGCGCAGGGGCTAGCAGTGCAGGTATCGGCACTTACATCTGCAGAATTGCCTGTGTTAGCATCTGTTTATTATATACTGCTGGATCAAAAGAATGCAGAAACAAGGTTATGGAAGCCGTTTCTTACCGTTGCTAAAGTGTGTGTCTTTGGCATGTCTTTGGCGTGTCTTTCCAAAGTCAATAAAATAAATTGGCTGAATAGGCTGAGCTCAATCTAATGGTGCAGAATTATTTGACGTGTGGGACAGGAGGCTATCGCAATGAGAGATTTTTTTTCATTTTAATTTCCTGAATGATTACGGCTATTGAATTACAGTTCAATTTAATGGAACGGCTTTTATGATTTAATTTCAGGCTGTGTGTGTGTGGTTGTGTGTGTGTGTGGGTTTATACATGCTTCTGTGTGTTGGCGGTGTGTGTATATGCATCCCTGGGTGTGTCTGGAGCTGACCAGGCCATTAAAGATTTGATTGATTGATGGGTTTGCTCCCTGCTGCTGGCCAATAACTTTGCCCATCCTGGCTGTGGATAGTGAAGGGGAGGGAGACAGCCCACTGATTGCTTTGTGGTTAGCTCCATCAATGGAAATAAAACCATTTGTTCTGCATATTTATGTTTGTCTCCTTTGTGGTTCAGGCATTGGCTTACCAGCTCCCTAAAAATTACAACTTCAAAAGTTTTCTTTTCTTTTTTCTTTAGATTTTTTTTATTTGACACTGAAAGATCTTAATTATGTATGCAATACGTTTTGTGGAGCATTCTCTTGCATTGACTGGGAGAAGTATTTATCTTTGTGATCTACTTCACAGTACGGCGTCAAATGTGTCTTGTTCAAAGGTCTTTGTGGCATGCATGGCTCACTTCAAACAGAGGCTTCCTCCAACCTGACCTCCAATGTAGGCCACGTTTGTGCAGTCTCTTTCTGACAGTTGACTCATACACTTTGTTATTTGCTGCAGCAAGAGAGTCCTGTAGATCCCTTGGTGTTACCCTGAGGTTTTTAGATCCTTCTATGAGCTTCTTTTGGTCAAATCGTAAGATATATTTGGTGGGATAACTCTTCCTATGTAGATAGCCAAGAGTCTGGGCTTTTCTCCATTTGTATATGATCGATCAGGCCGTGCAATAACGTACTTTTAATCGCTCTGAAATATAACTCCTCCCAGGATTAATGACCCCAATAATATTTTGTCTTTGGGGCTCAGAAAGGTCTTTTGATTTTGACATGATGTGTTACCGCACACTAATAAGGTTAAAACCAAATGAAAGGCAGGATCTTCCCAAGTCGCTCATTAATGAGTTTATAATGAAGTGCATCTACACGGCCCAAAAATTAAGGCAACACTTAAATCACAAAACGGGTCTTCGATTTACAGTAAATTGTGCAATTAATTGAGAACAAAATTACATAACAATGGACAATGGAAATCAAAATCTCCAACTGATTGAGGGCTGGATTAAAAATTGCCCCATAATTCTAAGTACGGAATTTAAAGCACATACTCTTCCAACTGGGGTGAATTTTATCACGGCATCTCTTAATGTATATATAGCTTGTACAGCCCCCAAGTGCCTGTATGCACTCAAGACAACGTCTGGGCATGAGATGCCGTATGGTATCCTGGGAGATCTCCTCCCAGACCTGATCAGGGCATCAGCAAGCTCCTGGAATGTCTTGGTGGCATAGGATGTGTCATGGCCCAGGCCTAGTCTTGGTCCGGGTTTGTCCTTTTCTCTGTTTGTTTTGTTCCCCTGGTAGCGCTATGGATTTATGCATGTCACTTCCCATATTGTCACCCACCTACCCATTACGCACACCGGCCAGCAATCCTCTCATCAGCACCACACTATTTCATCCCTTGATATCTCCTTTTGCTGTGTCTGTTCAACACTATTACTTAGTCACGTTTGGTCCATGCTACAGTGCATTTTCTTATCGCCTAGCTCTGAATTGTTTCTGCACGTGTTTGCAGTTCCGTTTTCTCAGTTGGTGTTGTTTTTTCAGTCGGCTTTTCCTTTTTTTTTTTTTTTTTCTGTCTTGCCTGCTTTAACGTATCCCGTTTATTCTCTGTGCCCCTCGCCACGCGTTTGGGTCCTTCCCCTCGTTGCCTGCCAGTCTGACAGGATGCACTGATTTATTTCCCAGAGGTTCTCAATTGCATTCAGTACTGGGTAACGTGAGGAGGAACCAAAGGCCCACTGTGCCAGCATATGGTCTGACGATGGGTCTGAGGATTTCAACCTGGTACCTAACAGAAGTCAGGGCTTTGTTGGCTTGCACATGGAGGTCTGTGCGACCCACCAAGGATATGCCTCCCCAGACCATCACTGACACACCGCCAAGCCGATCATGCTGGATGATGTTGCAGGCAACATAAGTAGTTCTGGCATAGTATGTATATCAACACTTTGCTGACAACTGCCATCGTCTGGTCTGTCTCTGTCCTTTTCTTTCATGCTGCCCTAAATCCTCCGATCCTCTTTCCTTGCACCTCTCTAGACAACTTGTTCCTTGCTCAAAAAAAAAACACCCCTCAGCGTCCAACTCCTTTTGAAAAACCAGTGGATCCTCGGGCTGACGAAGATAGCATAGGAAGCAATCGGGCCCATCGCATGTGTCAGGGTCCTCCACCTTTGTTGTTTCATGTCGTGGATTGTGGGGGAGGAGACTGGCGCCTTAGGCGCTACTTGTTCCGGGCACCATCTGGTTCCGGCGTATTTTGGCTTTGTGCACTGCCCTGTCTCTGCAT